>OX439127.1:58605765-58758265 GCA_949318235.1 Ecdyonurus torrentis
CTAACAAGTTAATAAAGGAACGAGCGATGTAAAGTTATGTCAGCTTTTGATTTATTATTGTTATTTTGATGGCATTGATTTGTGACCAACGTTGATAGTGGCTGTCCCTGGTGACACTCAGCTAAACTTTTTAATTTAAACTTAAAGCAGTTTAATGCTTCTTCAATTATCAACAAATTATACAGATTTTCATATTTTATACATTGAACATTCATTTTGTGTTATAATGATTACCTAGTTTTGCATATTGACGTTGATCCTACATGCCGTTCTGACTCACTTTGTTCTAATTATCCACTTTGTCCTAACTCTTATATTATAAACTTAGAAGTTATATCATTGTTGATGCTTTGAACATATCGAGTTATGATATTTTGCAGGATTACCATATGGGATAATGTAATAATATGGAATTAGTAGAATTAAGACCGCACATACGCAATAATATTCCAATTTCACCTCTGTCACTTTTTCAGCACTAAAAATGTGTTCTAAATGATTATCAGTTTACTTTTAATCTGCATTCCAAATAGTAGTGTCTGGGAATTAAGGTCGATTCAAAATAGAAAAGAACGAAAGAAATGTGTTTCGTCTCACAAAAAGAGTATTAAATTTCATTTTCCATTACATTAATTTAAGAATAACTCAAGTTAAGAGGTTGAGAGTACAGTATAGGAGTGGATATAAGAGAGAGAGAGAGAAAGCTCCGTTTTACCTGAGCACTAGAGCATACAGCAGAGTATGTATGGGTGTAGGTGTCTAGGGTAGGAGTGTTCGGAAGCGACATTGGTAGCATCTCCTTGTGCTCCCCATTTTCCTTGTGTATATACGTATGTAGGATTGGGTCACACATCGGTAGCCGTGGCACGTCGCTCGCATGTCGCTCCAACTTGCACAACAGAGTGAGGAGCTGCTTCAGACAAAGGCCGAGTGAAAAAGACAGAAAGAGACCTTAACAAGCGACGAGAAACAAGCTCCATTAGCCCAACTGATGTTTCGCTCACTCGCTTTACCATTTTTTTTCCACTCTCCCTACTCTTCTACTCTATTTCGCTTGGCCTTATACTTGGTTAGCCTACTCTTTATATATATATGGTCACATATAGGCCTTGTATAAGCTATAGTATCTTTATATATAATTTTTTTCTCCTTTAACCTTTGCATTTTTCTTTCTTTCTTTTTTAGTTTTTTTTTATCCCTCTTTTCTAAGAGAAAAAAGTTTTATCTTGGTGTAAGGTAAAAAGTTTTAGATCTATCATATAACAGCTAAATTGAAAGTGATATTTTGGTGTTGACTCATATAAAATGTTTCTCTTCTATACCAGTTGATCTGCCATTACTGATATTTCTTTTAGTAAGCCACGAGCATCATCAAGACAACAGTAAAGCAGACCAAGAAGAACAGGTGCCAAAAGAATAAAAGAAGAAAGAGAAAAGATCACAGCTATATACGTGTGTATATGTATTGGAGCGGCGGGCGAGTCGAGTATAGGTAGTTGTTGGAATAGGTGGGTGATATCAAGCATTCTAGCCACGATGGCATCAAAGCTTTTTTCCACACGGGACCACTGACTCTCTCTCTCTCTCTCTCTCTCTCTCTCTCTCTCTCTCTCTCTCTCTCTCTCTCTCTCTCTCTCTCTGTGCGAGCAACACGCGTGAGTCCACTGCGGCATACATCGCCATAACATTGCCCATACACCAGCTAACATCTTACATAGGTTGGAAGAATGGCGAGGTGTCTTTAGAGAAATAGTAAAGTTAGAGGCTATTCCAATAGGCTATCTTTGTGGGTGATCAGCCGATATCTGTCCTCCCACTCTTTGTAATGTCACAAAAAAAGAGTTAGCGACTTTAGCCCACATACTACATTTCCCATTTAAGTAAACTTTCTTATCGGCTATATAGAACTTTTTTTTTTTTTATATATATCAACTCTATTTTAACCATATTGACTTTCTAATACTGTGTTTTATTTACAGCTATTTTTCAACGATTGATTTATATTACATTTTCATCCCTATCAAAAACTACTTTCCAATAAGTTGTGATCTATAAACGCTACTTTTGACAATATTAATATTTTAACATTTTTTCTTCTTCTCTTTTTTTGAAAACCAACTTTTGCACTTAAAAGTTAGTTGGTATAAAAATTTGTAAATTTAGATTTTTAATAAGTTGACGCAGCAAAACCGACAATATCTCCACAAAGAAGAAATATTCTATAACAATTTTTTGAGATTTTCTTTTTTTAAATGTTATGTGTACTTTTTATCACAATAAGATCAAACGTGGTGTAGATATTTTACAAAAAGAAATATGAATATCAACAAAACTTAAAAGCATTTTTTACATCATACAAAATAAAGTCCTTAAAATTTTTCTTACGTATTTTTCCTATATAAGTACTCTTGAATATAAAGTATCAAAATAAAATATAAAAATAAATAAATAAAAGTTTGATATTTATGTTACATTTTATATAGCAAGCAGCGAAGTAAAAATTTACATAGAATCAAACAATGAAATATGATATTCAATACATTAGTATTCAGCTGTAGATACAGTACGTACGTAAACTTTGAGTATACAAGCTTGCAAATAATAAGACGAATAAAAAGTTATTATTTATAATATTAAGATACTCGGAATATGGCCATTTAATTAACGTCTTGGAGTAGGTACTTAAAATTTCGATAACGATAGCCTCACACTATAACGATAACGTTGTTTTTAAAACATCACTCACGATAAAGATACTATATCGATATCGATAACGATAACTATAAATCAGGGGTTCGGACCCGTCACAAAAATTATCGGGTCGGCGGACCCGGGTACGGGACCTGGAAAAAAGTTGTCTGGTCCGCGGAGCCGGGTTCGGACCCTTCAATTTTTTTTTCGGGTCCGGGACCCGGCTTCGGACACAATCAAAATCTTCATATGGGTCCGGGTCCGGATCCGGGTCTGAGATTATTATATAAATTTGTAAAATTAACTTTAAAATTAATTATAAATAAACAAATTAATTTGAGACTGTGAATCGAAAAAAGAATGCACAATGTTGTAGATAGAATAACAAATAACTATTTTTTCAGTATAATATGCTTTATTGATTTTTTTTTTTCACTTAACAAAGTGTTATTAATTTCTGCTTAAAAACAGCTTGTCAGTCATATTCTATGCACAAAAATCTATAACATCTAATATCACAAGCTTTGAGTCAGAAATAATATTTAAAACAATAGTAATAAAAATATATTAATAGTCAAAATCACAATTTTGATTTACAACACAACTCTTTTTTTTTTATATAATGTGTTTGTTCTGATCAACATTATGGCATTTATTTTTTCACTAGTCATTTTTTTCATTTTTTCATTTTTTCATTTCATTTTTTTCAGGGTCCGGTTTTTCGGACCCTGTCTTTTTCTTATATTCTTTTTTCTTATTTTTATGTGTAATTTTTTCATATTATTTGAGCAAAAAGTATCGTTATCGATCCAACGATAATAATTCAATGTGTATTTATCTATAACGATAATGTTTATAAAACAATTAATCTATAACGCATCGTTAACCAAATATCGTTATAGTATCGTTATCGTAAATAAGATAATCGATAAAATACTTTACAACTCAAGCATTATCCCTGTTATCTATTAATAAATACATCCCATAAAATCAACTAGTTCATGTTTTATAGTAAACAATAACCATTATTTTCCTTTCCTTATAATTTAATAAGTTGTTAATAAGATCCTAGCATTAAAAATTCATTCAAAGTAAAACCTTTTTTTTTTTTTTTTAATAAAATGTTTTGCTTGATTAAATCAAGTTTACTATTTTTTTAAGTAATTTTGAAAGTGGTTATTTCGCTCTTCTTATTTATGAGGCTGTGTTAAAGTATTGCTAGGTGATGATTTTCGCCTCTTGACGCAACTATTTATAAATCAATAATATTTCAAACAGTGCTTCAAAAAAAAAATAATAATAATAACAATAATTAAGTTATTTTGGAACATAATAATACTCTCTCTCTCTCTCTCTCTCTCTCTCTCACACACACACACACACATTGTTACATGTTAGAACCTAATTGTAAAAAAAAAAGTTAGTTTTTATTTAAGTTTTACAACTTTCTGATGTGGCAATTTTTTTATCTGTAAGACAAACAAGTCAAATTCATACCCAAATCTACAAAGATTACAAGTTAAAGTACAAAAAGTGGCACAAGTGTAGTAAAAACATAGGATGTCTGTCCTGAACGCTTTACTACAGATAACAAACACATTTGTCTACACATGTTGAAAAGTAGCCATGCGTTTTACTCACATTTGTCACGAATGGAACAAACTTTGCCTCAAGTATAAAAACTCATAAAAAAAAAAAAATAAAAAAAAAAATAGAAAGGTTGCAGAAAACTTTTTGGAAAATCGTCTACTTTAAGAGTTTTTACCGCATGTTTGTTTCCATAGTTTACTAAAACTGCAAGGGGTATATTAATTCATACTCTAAAAGAAAAAAATATGGATATATTATAGGCACTAATATGAGCTACTAAATGTCTTTTTTTTTTTTTTTTTTTTTTTATTAAAATTAAAATTTCAATATACTTCTCTGTCAAAGTTAAAATAAAACATCATTTTTATATTACTTATAATAATGATATTATCATTATTATTATTTATATTTTATTATTATTATTAAAATTTAATGTGTGATCCACGACAGTATTGCTTCTCCAAATCTATAGAATGATATTATTGGGGGCGTGGAATAAATTATTTTAATAATTTTATAACTATCCAAAATAGCTTGAATCATCAGAAGCATAAAATTATTTATCAAATTTAATTTTTTTTTTGTTAACGTAATTTATTGCAAAAGTAAAAATAATAAACCTTTAAAATAGTTTAACGTTTTATAAAGTTCAGATTTGTTTTTAAATTACATTTTAGAGACAATATATATATTTTTTGTATGTGATGTAAATAATTTCTTTAATATGTTTTGTACAAAAACAAAAAATTAGTGTCACCAGTGACACTGCGAGTGACATATAACATTTCGCTCTTTTTCTCTCTGACTTGAAAGTTATTGTAAATAAAAAACATTAGTGGATAAAAAAAGAAGGAAGAATACATTCAAAAAAATTTTTTTATTGAAATTCTTTCTGAATACAAAAAGAAGAAAAAAAAACTTTTAACTTTTATAGCGCGAATGTAATAAGAGATTTTAAGTTGAAAAGAGTAGCAGTATGGAAAGAGAATAGAGGGAAAAGAAGAGTCATGTATGTGTCTAATTTGACAAGGACGATCGATGTATATAGGTATGGTAATATGCATTGTGAGAAATTTCATGCTTTATACAGTCTCAATTTATGGCTGAAAACAATGCAGTATTATCATTCGAATAACAATTGCTTAAGACATAAGCTCATTGGCCTAGCTATTCATACATTATAATGAGATGTGTTTCCTTCGCTTGTCAACATTTCAATCACGTTGACACTCCTTACCTTGCAATAAATAACAATGAATATTTCCTATATAAGCGGATAATGGATATCTAGTTTTTTTTTATTCTTACCATTTTCAGTTCATTGGAAAGAAATTGTATGTGCATTGAAATGAAAAGAAGTTTTTCTACATCCATTTCAGTATTAAAAACAGGAGCGTAGAAATTCCATGTATAAACACACATTATATATATATATATATAATATATATATATATATATATATATATATATATATATATATATATATATATATATATATATATATATATATATATATATATATATATATATAAACACACACACTTCCACACAAGTTTCTGTAACTATAATCCAAACAAAGCAAATATCCAACAATAACAACAACAATTTCCCTTCTGTTGACATTAGAAATGAACTCAAGTAATTGGACTTTCAAAATGTTTTTATATTATTTACAGTCCTATATACATAAAGAAAAAAAACTTGAATGTTTGAAATGTTATCTCAATATGAAATAATTTATATTTTTGTTATGAAAGGAAGTGGTTAGGTTGAATTACATCCTGATGTATTTTCATTTCATTTCATTTTCATTTCTTTGAATATGTTAATCAGCATTCACTTTTCTTCTTGATATTTTTTTAAACATGAAAATAGGTTATCTATACGTTATTTTCTAACAATACTGACACCTGCGCTTATTTTTCTCCTTATTTTCAAGATACAATCATGTTTAAAAGTAATCTCATTTCAAATATTGAAGCTTTAAGAAATACTACATTAGCTAATTTCACTGTAAAATGTTGAAGTAGTTGCAATTTTATCACGAAATAATGCAATAAAACCTCTCGTCTCAAGATTCTACAGTAATTGATTGCATGAAAATAAAGAAAGGCAGCGTTACATGTTAACAGCAGCCGTGACTTACTATATTATAAAATATATATTTTCTTATTTATAACCAGAACAAAATACTCTGGATTAAATGGATACACCATCTATTTGTTTTGTATATATATATATATATATATATATATATATATATATATATATATATATATTGCCATGTTATTTTATCATGCTACACTTTCTCAATAACCCTGTCAAGACAGAAATCTAATCGACAGCTACAATAGAAACTGCGCAACCTTGTCAAATGCAAATAACAATAACAAATAAATCCACAGTATTATTGCAAAAAAAAAATTGCATTTTCAACATTTTTTTATATTTGGCCACTTTTAGTGACTATAATATGACCATAATATTATCATGATAATATAATGTGATCGATCATGGCTCAAAAATTCAATTTGAGATCAAAATTTTTTAAGAACACGATCAAATTACAATCTTGGTGTGCTCAAATTTTTTCTGCATAATCACTGTTTATAACAGCTGTTCACTGATTAAACTTGCAATTATTTCCATATAATTAGGATAAATATATTAGTTTTATTTAATAGACTCACCCAATCCATTTTGTTAATTGTTATTATAGAACGAATGAAGTAAAGTTGTTGTAATATTAATTACAAACTTGATCATTTAAATGTTAAGAAAGAGAAATTGTAGATACAAAACATCTTTCACCCTAGCACATCTGCTGAGGTACGAATGAAAAAGTTAACTTAAACAGAGTGAAAAATGACTTGACGCAGGCTAATTTAACAGTGTCAAGTAGCCAAGTAGCATAACATGATTGCTGAACTGGATTTCTGCACCAAGATTGTATCACAGTCACGTAAAAAATAAACTTTCGTATAAGTAGCATTCCATAGCAAATAAAACATTGCAAGTAATAAAGTTTATCAGACACACATTAAATTGTTACGTATAAGACTAGTCTTCATCGGTTTCTCTGAATTTACAAAAAAAAAAAAAAAAAAAAAAAAAAAAATATATATATATATATATATATATATATATGGCTAATGTTTCAAAAAACTTATATATTTTTTTTATATAAAAGCTGGCAACTTCAAGGCTCTAAAGAGAGCCCACGGCTATTTTTTTATTGTTTTTAATAATAATATAAATGTGAATGTAAAGGTAGCACTACGTTCGTGCATGTAACTAGTGTGTAAGTGTTTTGACTTTTTCCTACTGTTAATTAAACTTGACGGATACTTATATTGTATACGATTGTAGAGAGAGAGAGAGAGAGAGAGAGAGAGAGAGAGAGAGAGAGAGAGAGAGAGAGAGAGAGAGAGAGAAATAAAGAAAAATCATTTTTGAACAAGGGAAATAAAAATTGTCAATACATGCTTAATTTTAGTTAAATGCAATGCATTAAGTCTATTCCAAGCAATATTTTGAAATTCCGTTGATACTAATCCCGAAATGATACTTCAAAAACCAATTCGATACTATATCCACATGGAAAATATACATATTACGTAATTTATTCTGCATTAATATCATTGTAGCATAAATAATGCTAAATTGGAACAATCTAAATAATTATATTAACATAATATTTATGCTTAGCACCTTTAGTTATCATGCACTATAGCGTAGATTATATTGAAGTGAACATAATTAGCATAATTATTTAGTATTTATTATTGTTCATGCATAGCATACTGCTATTTTTTCAGTGAATTTATCTATATAAATATGTATAATTATGTATAAATGGTATGTAAATTAATATGGAATAAATTTTCATTTTTAAACTTAAGCTTAATTTAAGACCAATGAAGTGCAAACTTTGTTTCAAATTTACTTGAATTTACATTTTGTGAAATAATTTCTAATCAATTTATTAAACTTATATGAATCTTGAAAACGTTTGAAAAATGTTGAAAAAGTAAATGAAATAGAAATAGAACTATGCAATACTATGGCAAAATTGGGGATCAATATGAAATCAAATACAACCCCCTCCCCCCAATCAATTGATACCAATAAGAGTAAAATGCCGTTATCGTATGCAGCGATACAATGAAGTATCCTGCCGTATATGCAACAATTGCGGTACATATGTAAGGCGTGGAAGCATACTTTACAGGCGCTCTCAAAAACTGGCAAACAAAATAAAACGTTAACTACTAAACGTCAATGTATTGATTCAAAGCAAGTAATACATTACACGAAGATCATAAAGATAAGGTCTGCGCTTAAGAAAATCCCAATTTAAGCTCGAAAATAGTAATAACGTCATAATAATGAATAATAATAACGCATGAAAATAATAATAATAAATCATGAATTTAAGTGCTGTTTGTCATTGCAAGGTTAAAAAACATATTATTGCTACAAAAAAACATATATATTTTTTAATAAGTTTACCATTCAAGACGGAAAAATGCTGTTTTTTTTTTTTTTTTTTTTTTTTTTTGTTTTTTTTGTTTTGTTTTTTTTACTCCTACGGGAAAAAAACTTTCATAAAATTTTACGTGATTTCATAAGAATAATCTTTTATGAAGTAGATTTGCCTTTTTTTCACTCCATGAACTCAGAGCAAGATATGATAGCAAGCTAAATATAAACGTTATCTTACTTTCAATGTAAACACAGATTGCACGCATTCCTATCGCTCATCAGCCTTATATTGTTTTTACTATAGCAAATGCTTCTAATAAAACTAAAAAAATGACATAATATTGAGAAAATATACACAATTTTTACAATAATAATAAAAACTTTGCATCGATCTACTTGTAAAACTAAAAAAAAAAAAAAAAAAAAAGTAAAAAAGAAAAAAAAAAGTTGAACTCTCTGTTTAAGTTTTAGCAACAGTAAATTAAAGTGTAGAAAAGTATGTAGGGATGTAAGAGTGTTTTATTTAAGATGTGATTATCTTTGCCAGACTTCTCAACTTACATCCAAATTATAGACTAGATAAACACGAGGAGGGCATTACTCTCTTTACTTGGCCTCAATAACAACAATACATCATCACTACTCCAGTATTACGAAAATACTCCAACCTATAACACATGTTATATAATCACACTTTAATGATAGAAAATTATAATAATTTATTTAATGAACTGACTTTTTGTGTTATAAAATCACGGTACGATGCTTTCATAATATATATATATATATATATATATATATATATATATATATATATATATATATATATATATATAATAAAGTATAATGTGTAAAATATAATAAAGATTGGCATTAAAATTAATATTTTACTCTCATGTACGATTGTTTTCCTTCTCCATGGATTACTTGATCCGTAAACCAATGAGGATATAAATTGTATAGACTTTCCTATATTTAATTTATTCTATTTTGTAATTGAATGGCATTGAATGTAAAGAAAACAAAAACTGTTTACATCTGCAGTCCTATCGTTTTCATCGAAGAGCAGAATAAATAATTTTGTGTTGTTTTAATTGTTTGTGCATACAAATCCCATTTTTATCTTGTATATCAAAACACACATTGTAAAGGGAGAGTAAAAGCTTACAGCGATAAGCATTATTGTGTTGTATGTATGTAAACACGTGATAATTGAATTGTCATCCACCCCAATGAATGCAACACTACTATGTATGTGTACACGGAAAGTGATGTCGTACCACAATAATGATAACCATAGATAATAAATACACAATCAACTCAATTTTAAGCAACCAAACAGTTCTGTCTATTGTGTATTTTGTTTTTTACTCTCAAAATTTAAATTAATTAAAAATTATAAAAAAAAAATACCAAATGTATACACACAGTATATAAAGGGGTAAATTTTTTAATTATATATAAAATTAATTCGATGAAATGAAATATTGAATTTCATGGGATATTATTTTTGTATGTAATAATAACTCTTTTGTTTTTCAAATGTGACAAAATATAATAACAAATATAATAAACTTAAAATTAATTAAATATGCATTACATATATATATATATATATATATATATATATATATATATATATATATATATATATATATATATATATATATATATATATATATATATATATATATATATATATATATATATATATACTACTTTTTCATTGCTTCAAATTTCATTATTTTTGTTTTAGTATTGTATTCAGGTGCTGTGTAAGTTAAATTTACATTAAATTTAAGTACAAGTATGAACACATTGTTATATCAAAACTTAGTTTGTCGAAAACATACATTGGTACATATATATCTTACACAAAATACTACTATACACATATATACTGAAGCCCGTAGGCTTCAACAGATTACAAGCTACAAGTGTAATGAAAGCGTAGGTGTTATAAATGTCTGGGTCAGTAGATATTTTTATTTTATCCAATGAAAATTACATAGCTTTGCTGTTAATACTAGAAACAAATTGATCAATATCAATTGTTGCTTTCAAAACTAAAAGGAAATACGTGTAATTTGACAACTAATTAAAATAAAAATAATTTGTTTGTTCGTGTTATTTGATGTGTGATTATGTTCATCTTGTGTTTTTATTATTATCATGATTATTTTGTGTTTTTTAACTCCACAGTTATCGACGTGGAAGGCTTATACATGCACCGTATCAACTCAGTGGCCAATATGCATGCACCCTGCCACCACTCAGCTTTGAGGCTATTTAGTTTGAGGACTACTTGAATGTTATTTGAGACAAAACTCTTGCTGCTCTCTCTGGGGTGGCGTCCATTCCATTCTATACTTCGCGAGCTCTATAGAGCTGGGTGCCCACAAAAATCGAGGCACTTAAAGGTGGGATGGCTCTTGGCCTCCCAAATGACCACCCCATGTGTTTAAACGCGAGATAATCTTTAGCGATCCCAAGTCCAAAGCCCACCCCTAAGTTCTCTCCTGGGTACGGACTGACACCGGGAGCTACCGCTCGATTCTTGGCGTTGTTGTTACATACATCTAGTAAGTAATCTCTAGTACAAGTAATATTTAAGTTGAAACGTGACTTACACAGTATTATTAAGTTGTATTACATAAAAGTTGTGATTACATAAGTGAACAATTATGGCTGCAAACATTGTCCAAAGTTATGTAAGCTGCATCAATCAACAAATATACACGCCTTGTGTTACCTGGATGTTAATTTAATTTTTATTTATTTGACTTGAGTTGCCTCTAGATAGTCAATCGTGTGTTAGGGCAAACTAAAGATAAACATATTTTTGATTGGCTAGCGCTGTCTAGAACATGACATCATGACTTGTATTGTTTATAACTTAAGATCAATTGTGGCAATATTTTTCTTATCGACAATTTTTTGTTTCTCAACGATATTTTCAAAACATCAATAGTTTTGTGTCAATTGATACTGGCATCCTAGAGATGCTCGACAGGTGAGCGAGTGGCCAGCGCTCGCTCGTGGAGCAAACCCTTGATTTACTTTGAATTTTATGTAAAGCTGCAAAAACGGAAACCACTCGATACGTAAAAATGGGAGGTGGCTCAGGCCTAGCTTGCTGCTGGCGTGAAGTTTTCTTCCACTTTTACCGTAACTTGATTTCCGTTTCAGACATTTCCTTTTCCGGTATTTGGATTTTTACATTAGATCCCCTTGTATTTAGTATTATTTATTATTGTTTTAATGAGCCAACAAAAAACCGATCCTTATTTGATTTTTTTTTTTTTTTTTTAGCTAATCCTCACTCTGAAATAAATAAAGTCGTTGCTGCTTTTATCAACTGGAAAGACTTATATTTTATTTAATTTGTTTTTTCGCTTATCTTTTGTTGTCTGACATTTCTTATGGGGTCATTAAAGTAATCTGAAATAATGCAGAGATAAATATTAAATTTGTGGCGCGGTCCTCGTTACTTCAATACATGTACACAGACCATATATAATTGACACAGCAATTATAAACACGGAAATATTTAACCACATTGCATGGTAACCAAAACGCAATTAAGATTCACGTACAGTTCAAGGCAAGTGGTATAAATTTAGGGATCCTTATTTTTTTTTTATAAAAAAAAAAAAAAAAATCACCATTTATGCTGTATGATGAAAAATATTTAGAGGAAGAAAAAACACATTATAATAAATCATAAAAAAAATTGTAATGGAGAAAATGTGCTGAAGTTAATTTTTGAAATTCTTTTTATTGTTCCGCTTGCTGAGATAGTAAGTCAAATTCCCTTGTCTGGTTCCGTTTTTTTTTTTTTTTTTTTTTTTTTGAGCATTGACCTTTTGACCATGGGTTTTTGTAACTCAAAATACACTAAAGCTATATCTAAAAAATATTTATCAAAGTTACCCTAGAATTTGTGTGTGTGCCAGCTTTTTCTCTAGTTTTATGTGACATAAAAGTGTTCGGGAGTTTCATCATAATGCTTTTGACACAAGGAATTGATGTCACACTCAATTTATCATCTGTCAAATACAATTACTTTTTTCAAATTGCATTTTTGCATTTATACAATTTTTTTATGTTAAAATTTCATTAAAACTAGTTATTGTAAGTTTTAAATAAGCTGTCAAAACCATTTCATGTTGTATCTAAAATAAATTTGTAATTATTTCAGCAATATAAAATAATTTTTGCGTGTGAAAAAAATGATTTATATTTTTAGAATATAATACATATTTTTTATTTTAACCATTATTTCTTTCAAAACTTTTTCATTAAATTTTTTTTTTTGTTATGTAATAACGTTTTCATTATGTGTATAGTGACGAGAAACGTATTGCTTTGCTTGAGCAGTGAGCGGCGGGTGTGCTGAATCGAAGCGAAAAGTAGTTTTATAGCAACACGCTACGTATAAAGAACGTGCGTCCGTTGTGTTGGCAAATTGCACTAGAATCACATTAATTTTGTGGGAGAGAAGGAAAAAAAAAATCCGATATCCATGTCAAGAGAACGTTGCTCACAAATTTCTTTTACAATTCTTTAGAAAAAACCATATAACATATTACTATAATAAGTATATAAAAGAATATTAGATAGATAATTGCATTATTAAAAAGAAAATAAATATAATGTAAATTCTTACAGGAGAAAGAAAGTAATTTTATTATTTAATTTAGTTATAAGTGTCAAATTTTTTTAACCTTATTAAATGATTACATTAATCTAATATGCAGAAAGTGTATAAGAGATATTAATTGTTTTAAATTTTAGTGAAATAACCAGCTTGCAAGCTTTGTCTCAAAACTTAAGCTTATTATATATATATATATATATATATATATATATATATATATATATATATATATATATATATATATATATATATATAACCCTTATAACACTCATTAGGTTCTGAGGAAAAAGACATACAATATAAAATCATTTTTGAAACATTGTTTTCGAAAACGTTAAATATTTTGTATTAACAACATAGCTTTGTAACATTAAGAAACTCTGAATTGAGTGTTTCTAATTATATGTAAAAGTAATTATTACTTTATATTGTGTTATCTCAAAGTAATTACAACAGCGAGTGTAAAGCCCAGTGTCTTCACAGAATGTAAGATAAAATATTTTGTCAGGATTTTTTTTTAACATGATGTAACCTGACTCGAAATTCAACATTCAAAACATGTATACAAACACTATAATATGTGTGCCTAGAAATACCTTAGGTATTTATTGCCATATCTTGGTATTCACATAACAACTAAGAATAAAATAAAGCATGATTAATTTGCACGAAAGATAAATAAAATGTTTTTAACTCTACGAGAATGACTAAACAAGTAGAAAATCACAATGGTTTTAACTCTCCGAGAATGACTAAACAAAATCAAAATGTTTCCCTTACGTCAGTATAACGTTAAGTATTTGAATCCAAAGTTAAATTCCCTGTGCAAAGAAATAGAAGATGTGAAAATGCAATTTACACTTACTTCATGCTATACCTACATTGATAAATGTTAGCAAAGCAAGGCTGCAATTTCAAGCAAACAAAAATATAAAACTTTACAATCAACCATGAAGACATTCAACTTAACTTCACTCATTAAAAAAAAAAAAGAAGAAGAAGAAGAATAAAAAGAAAAAGAAGCTAAAAATAATACTTTTCTCCTTATTTTATTATTATTTTCACTTAAATCATTTTATAAAGCTATAATACAAAAAGTGAGTTTTCTCAGAGCGAGAAACTACAAAGTTGAGTGAGCTTTTCTTATTCATTACAGTATCATTGTGTCCAGTATAATACACATTTGGATAAAAAATTCATGAATATTAGCTTGGAGCGCAGAATCATATTTTTGTTCAGTAAAGAGAGAGAAAAAGAGTTCCAAAGAAAGTGAGTGAGTATAGAGCTCGCGGTGTTGTAGAGTAGTGAACTGACTGAATGTTGTGTGTAGCTTGCGCAACAACGAAACAAGCCTGCGGTCTTTTTCAAAGGCGACGTGACGTTTGCTTAAACACATACTCTTTATTAAGTGTTCTAAAGTATATAATATATATATATATATATATATATATATATATATATATATATATATATATATACTTAACAGTGTATCACGTCCTAAGGAATAATAATAAAAAATGTATAACAATTTCAATATACATAATTCAAGCAGAATTATAAAATACTTTTTAAACGTGAATTAAAACTTTTTTCAACGTAATGTTTAACTTATATATACATATGTATATATATATATATATATATATATATATATATATATATATATATATATATATATATATATATAACTATGCACCATGCAGCCAGCTAAATTATGAATAATTTAATTTTTGTAAACTATTGTAAGCTTGCCTTGTTAAGTAATAGAGTTGTTATCTTAAACGTGGCTTTTGTAAGCTTTGGAGACGAAAAATTCATTAGTTAAGTCATAATTACTTTAGTTAAACAGTTACCATATAATTCTCATGTAAAAAAAAAAAAAAATCAACAAGCTGTCACATTTGAAAAATATTATTTGCCTTTTACTTTTTAACCTTTTTCAGAGGCTATATCATGTATAAATTGTGATTTACTCGGTAAGATCGTTGTACACTGAAAAATATAAATGTAAACATATGGTTTAAAAGTTCAAAATGTGACCGAAGCAAATTATTTCATAAGGCATGTGAAAAATAAGTTATATTGCATGCAAATAATTTATATAATCCCTTTTCTTTTAAAATAGTGTCGATCACATTTCGGAGATCAATGCAATGCATTTCCCTCTAAATTTTTGTTTTTGTTTATAGGATATTATTTCTTACAATTTATTTCTTATTATTATTTTTTGCACGTAAATATAAAAATATCGTGTGAACAATATTAGTTAAAACATTTTTAGTTACCACAATGCTTGCTTGATTCTATTGATCACATCAAATCAAATCAACTTTTTTTTTTGCAACTTTTTTTTTTTTTTTTGAATTAATAATTAACTTCAAACAAATTTTCTTTATGATAAAAACAATCCATAACCATAACTATAGTAATCACTAATCATAACATATTTATAATAATTATATAAGGTCCCAACATTACGGTATATTGAATATAAGCTTCATTGCCTAGCCAGCAACTTTTAGTCACTTTTTTCTCATTCACCTTTACAATTGTACTCTGATCTCTGATCTCTGATATCGGACGCGATAATATTATTTATATTCTCCGCTGTTTTGTATGTTTACTGACAATGTGAGTTGACCTTCGAACACTTTCTTGACAAAAATATAAGTATAGAAAATATTGAGAAAAAACTCATGCTCGATGCTAAATATAAATCTTTCTTTACGAGTCCAGCAGAGGCGCATTAAATTTTAAAATAATTATGAAATCGTATTTCCATTGTAATTAATTTATTAAGCATTGGATTAAAATAATTTTTACACCATTGAAAATCTTAAAAAAAAAAAAAAATTGTTTTGGTCATAGAACTTTTTTTAAAACTTTATAGCAAAAAAAACAAAAAAAAAAAAAACAATTATGTAAAAACAGAAAGGGAAAAGATATCAAAAAGTTGTATGGTCAATACTTCAATAATATTAGTGTAATGATATGTTGACACATCTATGTTGCGGAGGAATCGTGGAAGTACGATTACTTTGAGTTATGAGCAGCGAGTAGACGGCGTATTATGCAGTCAAACGGCCTCTGAAATATGTCTAGGGTATAACAAATCTCACTTGTTTGTTTATTATTTTTACTATATTCTGCCATATAATGTATTATACTGTATAGTGTTGCTTGGTATGCTTTGTATATTGGTAATGTTAATATTTCTAAATTTTTTGCTTCCATGTATTTTTCACGTGTTCATTTATGGTCAAGGTTTTTTAAACTAGGGCTGTCAAGCCCTCACAATGCTTTAATAAAGTTTTTTTTTTAATTATTATATATATGTACACAAACACACACACACACACAATTATACATACACTATTGTATTGGCACTTAAATTTGGAGCAAGGATAAGTATCTACAAATTCCATGACATATTTGCAATATTTATTCAGACTAGAAATTGTGACACGAAAAACGAACAGAGATTTTTTTTAGATATATTGGAAGAAATTTCTTATTATTAAGTTTAAGCAATTTAAGATAGTATCCTTGTTTTAGTCTTGTGCAAAATAATATCCCCGTCTTTTGTGTTGCGAGCTGACAGCGATCTTTCTCAACCCTTCTTCTCTTTCTTAAATTACAATAGTAAACAAAATATAATAAACCTTTGTTTAAAGTGGCCTTAATTTCAATAATACACTCAAGATATTGTTCAAGTACAAAATAGCAATTCACTGTATGCAGCTGTAAACTATTATTTCATTGTAATTGTCATTTGTGTTTTAATACTGTTAATTATCTAAATATTAAAATGAGTAGAATGTTAAGTCTAGATTTATATTCATAAAACTTTGAAAGTATTTCGTTAAAAGTAACAAGGCATGATAGTCACAAAATGAGACAACTTGACTTGTAGTTTAATACAGCAATTTAAAACATTCTACTTTTATGCTCAATTTTCATTATTTTTAAATTATTTTTAATCAATGTTTGTCTCACAGCTGATAACAATAGGCAGTAAGCTGCTCAGTAGTCAAACGTAAACTTGATTGCTTTTATTTTAGTTTCTTAATGAATGAACAACATTTAGACGTTGTAATAATAACCCTCTTCAGTAACGGAGCTTGCGAGCAATAAACAGAAAGAAAGGAGAATAATAAAAAATTATTGAGAAATATTGTTTCATGATACTTTCATATCTATTAAAAAACTTACTTTTATATTTATATATATATATAAAAAAAAAAAAAAGCAAACATTTCTAAAAAAAAAAAAAAAAAAAAAAAAATGGTAAATCTATTTTTATGTTAGAAAACATTAAATTGATATAAAAGAGATGTTGTAAAAATATGATTTCACGTGTCTTTGACAATAAATTCCTCATACTGACTCTTGCGTTAAGATCAAAGATGCAAATTGGTTCCTTCACGTTTCAACCCCTCTCCTCTCCCATTGGCGTTTGGCCCATCAATCAGTCAACAGATGGGAAAAAAAGTGAATAAAAAAAATATACATATAAAATGTGTTTAAAATTTATTTCAAATATCTGAAAATTCTTTGATCAAAATTTAAGTTTTTTTTCTCGGTTTGTTGGAAACAAATTATTTTATTTTTATTGATTGATTGCTCCTTTGAATATATTTTTAATTTTAAAAGTAAAATTAATTTGACTACGTTTTGATTTACGTAAGAATCCAAAGAACAACTTGCAACTAATTTACGAAACTTTTAAATTTAAATTTTTTTTTTGTCTAAAATTGGACATGAAAGATAACATGACGTAATTATGCTGACATTTGACATTGAAATGTTAGGAGTGGCAAACAATATCTCGTGTATTGAGGACGAAAACAATGCAACAAGCCCTAAAGGAACATTATTAACTGACTAATCTACAGTATTCAAACAAAAGTTTTATTTTTCATACTTGAACCTGACTTTTTTTTTTTTTTTTTTTTTTTTTTTTTTTTTTAGCAACCACTTTTAATAAGAATAAAACAAGACATTTTATATAGTTGAGTAGATGATAATTATTTAACATGTATAGTTTTGGGAACGCAAGAGTCAATTTGGTATTGAAATCTATCAAGGTAATGCTTCCAAATAATATGTGCCGCTATGGAGACAGGAAGTTACAAACATTGGATATAATGTAAAAATGGTAAATGTAGTAACATAGCCACAAAGATAACACAGGTCAAGGTAGAGAGTGGGTGGCAAAAAAACATATTGAAATGTTGCTTTTTACTTCCTTTGTTAGTAACTTAATGTGTCCGTATCGGTACATTGTTTTTCTACATAATTCACGCGGACGATATGACAGCATTCAATCCACAATAAGGAGGAAGGAAGAAAGGATAATTATGAAGGACATATATTCCGGCCTTTGGAATATGCAAGCGTGAATGATTGTGGAAATGCAAGGAAGAAATGAGGTTGGACACGGGTTGTATGAGCAAGGTAAGGGCTAACGGAGGCTCAACCAAACATTTATCTCCTGCCCACTTGCTCGCCTATACCCGCGGCTTCTATCACCTATTAACCAAATATTTTTGACAACACCGTATCTTGCATCCGACTAAAAACTTTGAGGATATATTTGATTTTTTATATAATGTCTCCTTATAACAAAGATAATTTGTATTATTATTTAGCGATCTTTAAGTTTTCCTTGCTATTTATTGAAGCTTTATAAAATTCTATTTAAATAGTGCAAACATTTTCACTGGTAGATCATGCATTTGTGAGGGTGGTTAATAGCTTCCTTTATAAGGAAAAAAAAATAATAATAAAAAATAAAAAAAAGGAAGAAGAAGAAGAAGCGCCACTTTTTTCTTCTAATTTTATCTTGACGTTTACTCAAGATGGATTTCAAACACCGAACTTGGCAAGAAAATCATCATAAGTTTCAAACGGACATAATTCAATATTAAATACAAACGTGCTTAATTTGAGTGAAGTTGGTTAAGGAATATTTATAAGAAGATACCTTACCGTAGCAACTATCCATATCGAATAAAACTAAACAAAATTGGTATTAAATATATCGCGTGATATAAGTGTCCTAACAATTATCTCTAATGATGATTATTGTAACGAATAAATACTATGGTACACCTAATAGCTAAACTTAGTATGAGAAACTTTACAAGAGAGCTTAAACAGACTTAATGTCATTGATTTGACTCCAAATCTTCTAAGGATTATAACTTTAATAATCTTAATCACATATACAACAAAATCTTATTGTAATACCTTAGTCTTTGGAAAACAAATATAATAAAAATGCCCCCCCCCCCCCCAAAAAAAAAAAAACGGTGAAGTGATGTTAGATAAAAGTTGTTACTCACCGGCGATGCAATAGACAGCAATTAAGACAGTCAAGTGCGAGAAAGTCATGGTGCGTGCGCTTGAATCTCTCGCTGCAGTAAGAGAGTCGAATTGTAGCACGTGTAGAGCGTCAGAGCAACGATATACCACTGGATACAACTCCAAGCCCGACTATACAGTATGCAAGCACGAGCAGAGCACGAGCCGAGCAAGCCGAAGCGAACAACCAACCAACTCGTGTAGCTAACGCTTGCCTGCTTTTGCTCTTCGTTTTCTTTCGACCTCGTTCGGCTTCTATAATAACGTGAAACTAAATTAAAGGTGTTACCTGTTACTTTTTTTAATATACCTTTCGAATTTTAGTTTTCCTTATCATAAGTGTAATATATATATATATATTTTTGTATTTATAAATTATATTATTCGATTACAATATTATTTCACAAGTCTCCGAAAAGGAGACAAAACATATTTACTTGATCTATAAAAAAGTCAAGCTTTTCCTTATTGTTTTAATAAGTATTCTGTCTCCAGATATAAAATATTGGTTGCAACCCACAAGATATTACCTTCCAAATTGCTACGCTTGCTTAATTCCGTCAGCTTTTATCAAGGCATGTTTGTTTTCTTGTTTCACATCGTCAAAGCATATCACCGTCAACAAGCTTCTTTTATTTATTTTCTCTCTCTCTCTCTCTCACTCACTCTTTTTAAGCTTGACGGTAGTCGATGTCACATACATACAACAAAACAAAACTGTAAGTCTGAGTTGCGAGCACGAGAGCATGGACATAAGGACATTGGAAACTGAGAGAGAGAGAGAGAGAGAGAGAGAGAGAGAGAGAGAGAGAGAGAGAGAGACTATAGAAAACTACGAAAGAAGACAGAAAGACCTGTTATGAATTATTCACAGAAACGGAAGCCTCGTCAAAGTTAGCACCATAAACCAAGCAAAAAAGTCTGCAAATGAACGACACAGCGATACTTTTTTTTATATATAACCACATTTTCATATCATTTGAATTTCTCATGAAGTTTTTATAAATATACAGCGTCAAAGACAAAAAATCAAATAAGAAAGTATTGAATACACTTACAATGCAATGTAAAGAATTTTTATAAATAACATAAATATTACTGTCTGTAAAACATTTTTCAACTACGGGTATAGCTTTATCGGTTGGTTGATTAAACATTTCATTTCACAATTCCACTGTCTTCATCTGATAAAAAAAAAAGGAGAAACATAAATTGTTTATGCACATCATATCATAAATTTTATTTTGTTAAATAAAAAGCAAAAAAAAATATTTATATTTACATTTTTGACACTCGTACAAAAAAAAAAATAAAAAAAGAACATTCCTGTTCAAAAGCACTAAAATAAATAATACTGATTTTTATTGAGGCATTTTAAAAAGTCTTTGAGAAACTTTTTTTTTTTTTTTTTTTTTTTTTTTTTTGTTCTTAACAAGAATCTGCTCCACAACTATTAAAGAAATTATTTTTTGCTCTTTCTATCAAGTCTGTGGTACAAATAATATTAAAGAGATGAGATACTTAGTGAAAAATAGCAGTTACACCTTACGTAGGCTTTTTGTTCCAGTATTTACTGTGCAAGTTTATCAAAATCGTCACTTCTCACACGAAGATAAAACAAACGTATTGAATACGTAATTTATGTTACGTTTATGTAATTAATGAAGATGAAACAGCATTAATACTTATAATATATAATCAATGTATAATTTCGTCCACATATGCGAAAACTATGTCTGAAAAGAGGCTTGACCATGGCATGGACGATTTATGCAATCTTACATTTTTTTGTATGCAGTGTAATGTATAAATGTTACTGGCAAATAAGCTAGCATAATTATTAATATTAACTTTTCTTCTTGCGAGAATTGGCTGAAGCTACAAGTAGAAATATAATATTCAGCAAAGTCGCACTGTGCTGCAGCTAAACAACTTAAAGAGGTCCTGGCCTCAATAATAATAAAACCCCTCTTAATAATGATGAATAACATAATGAGACTATTATAAATACATATATTATGTTTCTCAACCCTTCAGTACTCTCACAAAGTGGGGAGAAAACTTGTAAAGTAGGCAACCCATTTTACAATTTCTATTTGGAGACCCGCAATTCAAGACGTGCCAATTGAATTCCTGATTCCTGAATTCCGATTGAGTTCCTAAAGTTACCTACTTTACAGTTTTTAGCCCCAGTGTGTGAGGCTACAGAAGGGTTAAGGGACATAATATTAAATTACATAAATTAAATAATCGTCTTTATTTAAAAATAGCATTTATGAAAAATGAAATGTATGTGGAAAAAGTAGTGTCCCTTTAAGTTTTGTTTTGCAGAGCATTTTTACCCAGAAATCCGGTCTCTTTATAACAAATAATGGAGCTGTTAGAATTACTCATGTTTTATACTTCATGTTTTATACTCATGTTTTGCCTTCAAATTCATTAATTTTTTTTAAATTATGTTTCGTTTCTTCTATTGGTAAATCATTAATTTTCAAATATTCAATTTCATGTTCTTTGCTTTTTTTCTTTGCTTTTATATATTTTTTTCTCTTTTCTTTTCATTACTTTTAATTAGCCGAGAATTCTCATTTGCAATTATTTAAGCGACCATACCAGACTTTGTGAACTTTTTTCTCAACTGAAATTATTGTACACATACATACAATTTTACCAAACCATTTCAGTTTTTTTTTATTTTTTTTATTTTTTTATTCAAATGTTTAATTCTAAATAATAAGTATAAAAAATTGTAAAAACATTCTCGTAAAAGTTTTAAAATGTTATCTCAACGTTTATTTTTTTATATATTTTATTATTATTTTCATTAAAAAAAAGTGTGTAAAAAAGGGAAAGCTAGAGTTACTATTACATTATAATTAAATAAGCCATAGGTGTAAAAAAAAAAAAAAATTAAAACAAAATGAAAGTTTAGTAACAAAATTTAAAAAGTAAACAAATCTGAGTAGATGTTTTTGATTATAATTTGCCTGTTATTACCTGCGGGATGTGGAAATTATACAGCACGAAAATTGCTAACAGCGAATCACTATACTCGTGTCCATTACTTACGAATGCTTCAATGCCACTTGTTTAATAAATATATAATTAATATATTTGTTTTACTAATTAATAAAGTCAGACATTTGAAAAAGCTTCTCACCTCTCCTATGAAAGCCCTTTATTTACTCGCAGTTTAATATTTACGTATAAATAAGAATAAAACTTAATAATTAAATTTCCTTTATTTGATTACATGATTACGCCATCTTAAGTAATATAAACTTCTATAATTAAATTTTCATTTTTATATACTTTTTATTATTCCAGTTTTGATTTATTTCAACTAAAAATGCAGCTACTTTGTAACAATAATATTACGTCACTTTACAAGTCATTTCATTAGGTGCACCATTCTCTTTATTGCATTTTTAATGCATTTGTAGAAGTCTAAGTAACGTTTAACAAGTAATACGTCATTAATGTTTCAGCTACTGTAGTTTGTGTTATCTGAGTATTAAACAGTCAAGTACGATAAGATACCAAGTGTTATACAAACTTGGACTGAATCCCCGTAAAAGGAACAAAACTAACAACTAAATGCACTTTTTATAAGCGATTAATTTGTAAACACGATTGTGATAGTATACTGTATTTTATCATTGAAATGCAGCGCGTGTTTTCTTATGAGAAGAACATTTTAAATTAAGTTTTTGAGTTTTGAAAGGTAAAATATATTATACTAATTGTGTTTACGGAAAGCAACAGTTCAAAATTTTATAGAGACATAAACCAACAGAGAGAGAGAGAGAGAGAGAGAGAGAGAGAGAGAGAGTCGTTTTCTTTTATTATCAAACAAAAAATTGATTTATAAAATTTTAAACAAATAAATGTATTTGATTTAAATACATTGTATAATTAAAATGATTTATATTACTTTGACGTATTAAAGGCATAGAAAACATTGAAACAACATGTTCTAAACACAAAATGGGATCTACAAAACTGATGATATTTTTTACAAGAATGTTAATGCAGCCACACAAAAGAGCTTGAAAAATATGTAAAGTATGCAATTTGCGTGAATATTCCTGTTTATGACGTCATTAACAGGCAAAAACTAGTATGAAAATGTTGTGCGGGTTGCATAAATTGAAATTTTCTGATCACTGCTACGGGGCTACTGTTGGGTTTTGAGACCAACTAACGTTATTTATGTAAGTCCCATCAAGTGTTTTGTGATGTAAAGGCAAATTTTTTCATGTTTTCTATGCCTTTAAACGAGATATCAACGTTTTACTTATGAACGAGCATAAATTATAAAAGCTGGATATTCTATTAAATATTTAATGACTTGATTGTTATTTACTAAAAGTCTAACAAGTCTAACAAGTAACACACACTAGAATGGTTAATTGAGTTGCAATGACTGTACCTGAATGAACACGCACAATAATTGTGATAATATGTTTTACTATTTAAATTCAGTGTGAGTTTTTCTAATAAGAATAGCATTGCAAATTAAGTGCCAGTTTTTAGCTGGTAAAATATATCATTACATTACAATCATCTCTCTTTAATATGCTCTGACTATATTAAAAAAAAAAAAAAAAAAAAAGAAGAAGAAAAAAAAAAAGGTTTTTACAGATACTGAGATATGAAATTTTACTTTATTCCCTATACACTTACCGTACATTTATATGAACATTATTATTTATATTGATTTCTAACGTAATGCTATATATAAATAAACAGTTTTTCCATATAAGACAATATAATAAAATTTTACATCAAACAATTTGTACACGCAAAAAAAAAAAAAAAAAAAAAAAAACGTAAAAATAATTATGCAATCTGAAATGTAGCATTCAGCATTTAATTTACAGCAAAATTATATTATCTTGTATAGCAACGATGTTACATTTTATGCTATTAAATATTTACTGCACTATATAAATTACGTTTTTTTTTTTCATGCAGTATTTTAATTTGAGATGTTAAAGCTTGTAAATTATCATAATAGTAATTAAAAAAAATAAGTGTGATATGCAAAAATAGTATTTGCAGTATAGTTATAATTTATGTAAATATTTTCTACAAAAGACTGCCTATATTTATGTAAAGTACACCTATATGTTTATATAACTTGCCATGCAGTTTACAAAATAAACCAGAAAACCAAAAAACACGAGTGCGGTTTATGTAAGTTACGGAGTATGTGGTTGCTTCACAAAAGGCATTTGTATTTTGATAAACATTGTTAGTAATGAAACTTAGTACATAAAAGGATTATTAATAAAAAATAGCATATAAACATTATATAAAAATATATAACAATTTTACATAGAAGTACTGTCTTTCTCGACCTTCATTTCTTTGATAGTTACTGACAATTGTGATCTATAAACCGGCATGTTTCAACGAAATCCTAATCTATATTCTTTGTATTAACCGGCATCATTTCCATTGAGCTAAAAATGTGAACTTTTGATATAATGACGTCAGAGATATCTAAATGTATCGTAACAAATGAATGCACTCGTTGTACTGCGTCACAGTCTGTAGTTGAGTCTCAAGAAAGTTAGTTCAACGCGATAAAATCATTATAATGGCGTTCGTAAACCCTGTTTTTTTTTGTTTTTTTTTGTTCCAAACTATGCAAAAAAAAAAGACGATCGCCTAATGCTTTTGAAATGGATTTGCGCACTTTTTTGGAGCAAGAGAACAGAGTTTACGAACATCATTATTTTTAAAGTAGTTAAATTTATTTTTTGTGGCACAATATATAAAAATATGAAGTCTATAAGACAACTTCAAAAACATTTTTCCAATATTTTCAATCAGTTCATTGCTAAGTAAAAAACAACAAAAAATGGTCTTTAAAAATATACAATTATAAAGCAGTTCGAGTTCTAAAAGGCATCGTAGCAAAATAATATTAATAATATAATATTATAATAATATACACGCTAACATCTATCTTCACCAATACTAGTTTATATAAATCATACGTAACTACCTTTAATTTGCACATAACTTGAAGTGATAAGCAAAATTGATACTGATAATAATTAGTAATCCTCCTCGTCATTACTTTATTGTACGTTGAACAAGTAACGAATTGTTATTATGGTAGAGTACGCACTTGTAGATGTTTTGTTTTATAATTACAAAGGCTTACTGTAAATTTGGTTTGCTTTGTTGAATATCATTAGAGAGTTGCAGAGAATTTCCTTTCTCATATCTACATTTTACATTTATCATACTGTATCATATTTAACACTCATTACATATCCAAGTCATGGCAATTTCATATTAAAAACTTAAATAAACTTTACATTGTATATCACAAAGCAGAGATCTTTTACTTCATTATAAAATCACAATTTGGATTCCAGTTACTAATTAAATTAAATGCTTTTACATTCAATATTTAACTTGAATTTGAATTTGTATTAAATAAGTTTAAATTTAAAATATTCATTTATTCAGCTGACTTTTTTTTTTTCGTCTTTCTTCGCTCTTTGAGAGAGGAAAGTAAGATGTTGAATAAACACAAAGTATTTTGGCATTTACTTTAATTATAACTGTGAATGCAAGATAAAGAATGCAATGAGAAGTATTCGCATATTTTTGGTGTATAACATTGAAAGTTTAAGACCTTAATTAAATTATGCATTATATTGAAATAACATATCATTTTGTTACACAAACGAGAAATTAGTACCAAATGTTACTAAAATTGCGATTAATTTGAGTAATTGTTTATGTGTTCCTATAAGAAATAAGACATTTTATTGAGCTAGGCAGTTCACAGTTGTTGTTTCAATAAGCGTCAGTCTAGTCAGCACTTATAATTAAAATACAATATATGTGTACATAAAAATGTATAATGTGTGTGTGTGTTAATATTTCACACATTTTCGATTGAAAATAAATTTTCAATAGTCTTATCTTAAATAACAAATATTTTATACAAAATGAAATAAATTTAGCCAATTATATTGTTCCAAATTTGAGCAAGAGTTATACGTAAGTAAATCAATTTCATCAATTTTTGGATTGGATTTGGATCAAAAATAGTCCACCAAAGTACAATATTCTTTACATTTTAAAATGTCCATAATAATGTTTTAAAATAAAGTATTATTTTTCAAATTTCTAAGTATCTTGCATTGAATTAGATTTACTATAGGCTAGGAAAAAATAATAAAATAAAAGCAAGAAAGAAAAGAAAAAGTGTTTGCTTCATTTTTTTTTCTCGTATAATTAATAGTGGTTCCGGTATGATTAAGTAAGAACGAGCGTAGCTCCGAGCTAATAGAGAAATATTAAGATTACACAAAGTGAGAGGAGTGTGTTTTATATTGCCGTTGCTTCAATGTAATTATATGTAATCTGTGTAAAAAAAAAATAAAGAAGCTGTAAGGCAAAGAAGGGTAAAATTTAAGTGCTCAGGTCATGACAAAAAGTGTGTTCCAGCAGGAACAACGTAATTAATCGACTAAACAAGAACTTGTCTCCTTTTAATTAATGCTTTCCCTCAGAGCCAGATTTGTGTCACACGGGACAACAAATTGTCCCTGCAATAATTAAAAAAATGTATATGGTTTAACTAATTAAAGACTTGTCGCAGTATTTATGCATTAGTTGCAACAAAGCAAAAAAAAAAAAAAAAAAAACTAAACAGAATTTGTGTATTGATAAGGTTGACAAGGTAATGCAAAAACATAACAAAAAATAACAATGAAAAATATTTATACACAGAGTTTACATTTTATAATCGTGTATATAAGGTAAAGCACTTTATTTTACCGGGAGTGATTTTTTTAATATTTCACATTTTAAATATTTTATAGCAGCTTAAAAATAAAGTTTCATAAAAACATTTTCAATATTATATATATATATATATAAATATAATAATGCTGTTAAAGTATTTAAATATTATGAAGTGTACCGATATGAAATCATAAAACTGCAATACATAATACATTATCCTTATGGGAAAATAGAAAAATCGGCAACATAGCGATATATAAGAAGAAAAAAAGTCTCCTCTACTTCTCCTTATCTCTTAGGTAAAATCGCTCACTGGACATGATGCATGCTGTTATGTTTTATATTTTTGTGTATTATATAATATTTGTTTACACTTTTTTCTTTCTGAGTATTATTCTAAAACTAAAAATAAATAAAGCATTTTGAAAACTTTTTATATTACGAAAAAAAAAAATTACACGATGAAATAATTTCTAAACAATAATGCATGAATAATAATAAACTAATAAACCTCTGGATATTAAAATTATGTTTAGTTGCGATCAGTATTTTTTTTTTAATTTGATGTAAAATAACAATCTCAAACACGAAGTTTCAATACTTAACAAATAATAACCTTGCTATAGGTGATGAGAAGCAAGACTGCTCGATTTTAAAACATCAAGATTTATGTTTAAAAAAAACTGTAACATCAGTAAATATGTATTTATATTAGAGATCAAGTTTTTGGTTGTTTACTAGAACTTGGTGAGCGTCGACTTGGTCAAGAAATAAAACAGGATGTGTTTAATATTACAGATAACAGGTATGAGGGGAATAGAGCGCTGAAATAGCAGGCAGGAGAATGGGAATACAGTGTTGCTTTTCTTTCTATTGCTATGCAGTTTTATGATTTCATTTCGGTACATAACTGAAAACTTCTCGATAGTATATTGTAAGAATAGATAAAAATAAAAGGAGCACATTTAAATTGTATGCAAATTATATATATATTTTCCACAATGTATTTATTACTTAAGTTCACAAAATTTCAAATAAAGATACAGAAGACGTTTTTCTTTTTCCTTATGAGAAAAGCACGAAATGTTAAATTTGTGGTGCAGAAGCAGCAGCCAGTAATCCAGTACGTAATAAATTGTTGGAAGAGAAAAACTCTCGGGAGGCGTCAAAAATTGATTGAAATATTAACCTTTTTTGAAAAAGTGTACTATAGGTGACTAATTGCGAACTTGTAACTTTTTACGATTACATTTCTGCAAAAATAAGTCTGTATTTAAAGATTGCTAAGTATGAAATGCTCTAATATACATTACAGTCCGGACGATTACAAAAATTTCTTAAGCAATTATGTTATCTTAACATATTTTAAAAGACTTTTAAAAATTATGGGTTAGTATCGTGGGCTACTTGTTGACAATTCTGACCACTGAATGTATGTTTACTTAATTTTTGAAAGTTTTCAAAGTTAAGGCAACTAAAAAAATAATAAATAAATAAATTCTGGCTATAAACGTATTTTGACTACGTATTTCGTCTATTCAACTATTTTATTAGAATTTTCTAATAAATTCTCTACGTGTTTATAAATGGCGCAATCATTTATTTTTTATTTGAAAACATGAGACGGAATTTCTAATGAAAAGAAAAACGATGACAAAAACTATGATGCTCAAGAGTTTAATATTTCCTGGAAAATTCTGTGTTTCTTAAATTTAGCTGTTCCTCCACATTATTCAACTATCAAAACTATCAATTATTACTGTAAAAAGAATATACAAAATTAATTATTTGTAATGCAAATTCGGCATAGGAACATTTCACCTGAACGAGCGAGTAGACTGGGTAAACTGCGAACTTGCAATGCCATGACTTATAAAATGTAGTGTGTATACAAATCACTAGCCTTCTACTCGTTTAATTGACCTTTGGTAATTAAAAATAAATATATTGTTCAGTATCCATTAATAACATTAGAAATCAAACAGAATCAAACCGATCCAAAATAAACAGTGCGATCGCTAAAATAAAAGAATCATAATAAATTTTACTGGAAATAAGTAAATCCAGCGAAGTACCTTCATCGAGTTAAACGAGACTTAATTATTTCTTGTTTGAAATATTGTACTTTTGAAAAGCTAAATACATGTGTGTAATGCATATATGTGTATTAACTATTAATTAGTCCGTTTAAAAATTGTCGTTCATAACACTGTAAACAATTTATAAACCTGTATTTTTTTTTTCTTTTTTTCTTTTTTTTTTTTTTTCCATTCTGCTGAATTTATTTTTGATTTTAAGAAAAAATTACCGTAACTTTATCATAACATTTTCAGTTCTAGCTCACTATGGTCTTACATTTTGAGTATATCCGAATCCAACATTTTTACTTTCGAGGAACTCAAAATGTGGTGCACTGAAATTAAAAAAAATTATCAATTTACTGTTGGTCATTTTTGCGTAAAACCAATAATAAATTCAGCAGATTTTTGTTGAAAAACACTGTTTTGAAATCAGATTTACCCTTTAACGCTTGGAAATAATCAGCTGTATAAAGAACGGTTCTGTCCCACGCTGCCAATAAAAAAGCTGAAATCAATCAATCAATCAATCAATCAATCAATCAATCAATCAATCAATCAATCAATCAATCAATCAATCAATCAATCAATCAATCAATCAATCAATCAATCAATCAATCAATCAATCAATCAATCAATCAATCAATCAATCAATCAGTCAGTCAATCAATCAATCAATCAATCAATCAATCAATCAAGAGGTTTTCAGCATCACAACAATCTTCATTCTTGTACTTGCCTGGATCATTAGACACATTCATCTTATCTTACCTGGCATTTGACAGGTAAACGTGGAAGTTGACCGGTGATAAGCTTACAGATATAAAATAAATTATATATAATTAAATAATCGTGTTTATTAAGTTTATATTATATACCAAGCGCGATGTTTGCAACTGGCTCACTTAACTATCACCTAACTTCAACACTTGAGTCAAAAATGACATGTGACTAAGGAAATGATATCAAAATACAATAAGAAAAATATAAATATTCTCTGAGAAAACAAAATGTTTACTCTCAATGTATCTCTACGTTGATTGTATGTCAAAAGATGTGTCTATTTTGACGTAGTATAGTCGATGTATGTAAGTATGATACGTATACATGGATTCTCCGTCAACATTAGAGTATACTCTCTACTCTCTACCCATTTTACTAGTAGACAGTCCCATGCACTCGTATAGAGGGTAAAATATTTTAAATGCTTAATCTCTAGTATCGGATTTTGAATAATTTTAGGTGCTCTCTGTGCATTAGAATTTGATGAATATATACAATACACGCAAGAATGTTTCAACCCAATGTTTAGTAAGTATCGGTTTTAAACTGCTAGCCTCTACTTTGTATTCTGTGTAAATAAAAAATGCATTATCAATGTACAGAATTTAGAAACAAGATTTAATATAAATAACAAAGAAGTTAGAGAGAGAAGAGAAGTAAAGATTATACATTGAATGGATATAAATGATTTGAAAATAAAAAATAGAACCATACAACAATATATTGGAGGAACGTGTATAATTATGTGAGAATGCTTTTTCTAGCTGGTGACTTTGATAAGATTTCTTTGTATGTATAGAATGTATTGTATACCTTTGTTGCTTTCTTTTGAAAATATTGCATCAGCCTGCTTTAGTTTATAATGCCAATATATAAATAAATATGATAAAACATTTTTCAGTTTATTATGATTGATAGTTGTTCCTATGACTCGGCATTTGTGTACGAACATCAAGAAGTTTTTCTTCAGTGTATGCTCGTACGACTGACGTCACAGAGCTTATTCTTTTGACCAAATATTTGGAGTGGAATAATGTATCTCCTTCTGAGATAAACAAATACAATTATCAATTCATATTGTTACATGGACACACGAACATTAAACAAGTCTGAAACAAAAGCAAAAGCGTGTCATTGTTTGAGTTCTAAACCCATTTTGTTAGCAATTATTTAAAAACATGAATTATGTAAATACATGACTTTTTTTTCTTTTTCATAGCATACATTAAATTAAAAATCTTTTATATTTAAATAAATGAAGCATGAATTAAATTAATAAGTATTTTATTACAGATTAGTAAAATATGGAATCGTAAAGAACTACCATAAGTTTGCTATATAACCGTCAAGAGATTTTATATACCGAGTTTCAGTATAATTATTATTTTATTTTTATTATTATTTGTAATATTTAGTTCATTATAATGTAAATTAATAAAAAGTACAAAAAAGAAAAAACCTCAGCTTTTGATGAAAACATAACGTAAAATGTGCACAATTAACGAGCAAATTAAATAAAAATGAAACTTTCTTTATGAGGAGAAAAAATTACAGTGCTCTTTAAAACACTCGCAAAAGAGAAGTAAATAAAAAATGTGTAAAAAGCTAACATTTAGATTTGTAAATTTTATAAGCTGTTGTTCAATTTGAGCTTTCAAAAGACAGAATTTTTTATTACGTAACAGGAAATATGTTTTTTTCACTGTCCGTGACAAGTCACTTTTTTTTTTTTTTTTTTTTTTTTTTTTTTTTTTTTTTTTTTTTTTGTAAAATAAAGTGCAACATATAGAGCATAAATATATGTGTACATAACAAACAACAATAACAATTCACCTTAACAACGTACGAGGAATATCACAACGTACAACGTCACTTCTCTCTTTGGTTTCAATTCTACTGTGTGCTCATTAAATAGTGATATTAAATAAATTTAAATATCTCCGTCAATTTTTGGGCTATTTGGATGAAACTTCTTCCTAAGTATAGGAAAAATGGATAATTTTTTTCAATTCCCAAATATTTAACAACCCTCATAGTCTTTACCTCTTTATGGAGTAAAAACAAAAAACATGATTTTCAATATTATCTTTGCCAATGCTTTTTTCTCAAAAAATAGTTTTTTCTTCTTGCTTTTGAATGCCATTTAGCTCCCTTGGTAACAATATGCAGGAATTAATTTTGAGCTTTTTAGAAATTAGGAAGTAAAATTAATTTTGACTTCTCAGTATGTGTTTTCACCCCCTAACAACCATTGCCCGATAACCAAAAAGGAAATAAAACCATAAAGGTTATTAATTATAGGCATGGCAAAATATTGAACATTTTTCCTATCTTTGGGTGGTGGTTTCATCCAAATAGCCTAAAAATTCACAGATATATATATATTTTTTTAATATCCCTACTTAGTGCACTCTGTATAATAAGCTTTGATATACAAAAATATTTCTTTCGTTTCTCATCGCTAAAATATAATATACAAAATTTTGAACTATATAACTTTTTAGATAATTTTGAAACATACTCCAATAATGTAATTTCATGTTGACAAAAAAACTCTATATTATATAATGAAAATAATTTAATGTTGAAAAAATTGAGGTAAATAAAAATTATGAGTAAATTACATTTATGAAGCAATATATAAAGCTAAATGAGAGTGATAATAAAAACGAGGCATATCAAAAATGAACACTGTGTATAATATCAGATATAAATCTCACTATGTGTGCTAACGTAATCACAAAATTATCTGCCAAATTGATCAGGAAAAGTGGGAGGGGAGCTTGTGTATAAAAAGAAATTTCCAATTTGGTAATGGACGTATATAGATATTTGCATGCGTTTAAAATCTCCTAACCTTTTTATGGTTAATATGAACATTGGTTTACTTTGTTACGAAATATGGTGAGCATATTTATTTTTCTATAATATACTTTCGATTAAAATAATTTTCTTCTATAAAATATGATAATGTGATGTGTTGCTTGTTTTAAAAATATGAATGCCTTTTCTTTTTAGCATACACCGTTTTAAAATTATTTGTAAGGGGAGAGGGAAAAAAAACACGCAAATGTTTATAGATTGTCTATTTTTTATTATTAATTTATTATTATTGTTTGCTATACATATTTACAGTTTTATAACTATAGTAGTAAAACTAAAATATTTTATGATGTAAAATGGAAACTTTTTTTTTTTTTTTTTTTAAATATTTGTGTGTTTTTGTGTCATTATATGACAAGATCTATATTATTTTTAATTGAAGCTTTCTGATCTATATATATATATATTTTATTAAAATTCAAATAGTAATATCATTCACTAATGATCTAACATTATCAGGGGTTCCATGATATTTACTTGGATAATTTCTTAGACATTTACTGTAAGCCTAATTACTTCTTGCCTAGCAGTGGCAATCAAAGAAATTGTGATGATGTTTTACCATTTAAATTAAGCGCATGTTTTTCTCATAAGAATAACATGTTGCATATTTAGCACAATGAATGATAAAATATATAACACCATCGTATATATACAGTATGTGTTACACAATATTTCTTACACAATCATTTCTTACTATGTGTTACACACTATTTCTTACTCAAGACTACGCTGACATTTAGACTTTACATGTACCGTACAACACTCTAGCATAAAGAAATTATAACTACTTATGTTTTCTTATTGTTTATGTCTTTAATAATGATTTAAGGCTTTTATTGGCGAAATCAGACATACAACCAATCAATTTAACCCATTAGTACAGTACACAACTATGATTCAATAGCAATAGATACGTCTCGTTTAACAGTTTAAATAAGTTTCATTTAACAATTTGAATACAATTTAGATATTGTACTAGAAAAATGGGTATTTAGGGGTTTGGAGGTGGGTATATCGTGGTTATAGGGGCAAATTGGTAGTCTGGATGACTGAGGCTGGTAAAGTGCATTAATGTGCATGATATTCCTCGTTCAAGTGGATGCTGCGTCACATGCTGCACCACTTGCACACCCCTGTATTTCATGCTTTCATATCTCAGTAAATTTTACATTAATTTTTCTTTTACCATTTTATTTACTATTAAATTGTCTAAAAGGTTCATAGGAGCTATTTTACCGTATAATTTGTTATTTTTGCTGCAAATGAATGTTTTGTACCAACGTTGATTAAGTGATTTTTGTTATTATTATTATTTTTTAATAAAAATACTTTGGTTACAATCTAAATTTAATTGAAGTTATTTAGCATAACATAAGATAATTTATCTGTCGTTTAACATACAGCATCTTTCATTTATTAATATTCCAATGTAACAAGGGTGTAATATGATCTAAGTAGCTTCAAATTAAATCATGCTTTGGCACTACAAAATAAAAGCTTATCAATATTTTATATCCAGGGTCATTGAGTTCAAAGTCTGACATTTTGTGCTGTTCCAACTTTTTTTTTAAGATCAATAAAAGCTAATTTAATGTAGTGTAATGTAATTTGCAATCACCGATATTACGCAGACTTGCCACACAGATTTTAATGCCTTTACTTAACACACACATACTACACAGGAACGTGAATAGCTTTTACACATAAGTGCTTTTGTAGCAAATGAAATTCCTTATAGATAAAATGTGATCCTTTAACTTTATATGTATAGTAATATATTATAAGCCAAGTTAAAATTCAAAAAAAAAAATCAAAAAATTAAAACAATAATAATAATACAAAATTGTACTCATTTTGAAATTACATGTGTGATATGATTATATTTGTCCTTGTAGCTGCTCGTTATCTCAGGCAGTTAGTATGTATGATGATGCTACGATTATGTAACACACGTATGATATCAAACATATAATTGGGGTATGTCGGACTGGGGGAACTAAGCATAAATCAATGAGGGGGACTCAATATGACATAACCACCTCCTTAAATACAAAAACTAAAATTGTAATTAGCCATTTTTCACAATCAAATCAAATGTTGCAGCCGGCATTGAGCTTAAAATTGAATCACAAATGAATAAGTTACAAGTTTCTATAATATTTATCATTTTTATAACTTTCTATCTTAATGGATATGGATACTTTCTTGAAAGTTTCCATTTTTATTCTGCGCTTTTATTTGCAAAATGTACAATTTATTTCAAACCAAACTTGTATTATAAAAATATTCCATCTATAAAGTATTTATGTACATAACGGAATACATTGACGGAGTAATCCACTATACTCTAGTTTAATATACTGTGCAGAAATAAAAAGTGAAATCGGAAGCAGGTCTGAAAATATGATATACAGTCGGCACATCCTTCCTTCATTTCCATCAATAATCAAATTGTAAGGAGATTTTGAGTGAAATACTTACTCGTTACAACTCTTTTTTTTTTTAACCATTTTAACTGAACGAGTGTTTTTCTAATAAACTTTACGTAAAAATTATGACGCAAATTACTATGCATACATTGAGGAAGGAAAAAAAAGGGGGGTAATTTAATTTCATATACCACATTGTCCTGGATGACTAATACGAGAATTTTTAAGTTCATTAAGTATTTTTAATTAATTTTTGAAAGTTGAAAAATGACGTTAAGGATGGCAACTTATGCATATGGTATAAGAAAAGTTACTGCCCGTGACGTCATTTCGTGACTTGAACTCAAAGATTAGAAATTTGAATTTATTTATTTTATTAGACATTGGTAGCTTACAGTAACATCATGTCAATATTCACATTAACATCGATTCAAGATAATGTTACTTTATGCAATAAAATAACAACCTTAAAATTTTGGCTCATTGTAATAATATCTTTTATCAATAATTAAAAAACATAAATTTATTAAAATGAGGAAAATTAGCACTAAATTTAAAAGGTATAATATGTTAATGTAATTATTTAGCTCGTATAGCATTTTGATTCAACCCCCGCATACTAACTGTGAGGCCTGTTGTATTTACTTACACATTTGTATTATGTATATACTTTAAATATATATATTTAAACATTACAAATGTCAAACTCAGCATGGAATTTATTTATTAATTATCATTAAATAAATATTTGAAATAAAAAAATTACTGTATAAATTATTTACTACATCATTATAATGAGGAGGAAAATAAATGCAAATATTGTAACTTATACTGTGCTGTAAAACATTTGGGTTAGATTGAGAGTTTGGTAGCCTAATTTCACCCAGTAAAAGTCTTTCATTCTTAAGTATTATTAAAATTGTTCTTTACAAATTACCAGCAATCTATGGCCAAGTTATACATGAAATCGAATTATTGATTTAACTCCAGAAATGTGACTGGTTCCTGTAAACATATCTGTGATAAAATTCAGTGCATATTTTTACTCGCAACAATAGCATTGTAAATGTAGCCTCAGTTTTTGACTGGTAAAATATTTCAGCACAATCATGTGTGCCTCACTTCTACAACCGCACGTCTACAAGAATGAGGACCGCTAATTACGGAAATACACGTTAATGTTATGCAGTCAGCTGATGGTGAAAGTTCATTCTCTCATTTGTTAGGCTGTAGCGTGATTACTGGAATGCAAGAATGTGACACGGTCGATCATTTTAGGATTGATTTCCAGTTATGTATTTAAAATAAAAATAATTATGATTTTTATTAGGAGGCCTCAAAAGGTATAGAGTGTAAAGAAAACAAAAAGTTTTAATAAATTTACATAATAGTATTTAACCATTAGAAATTTAAAAATTATCATCATGCATTTACTTAAAAATAATACAAATAAAAGAGACAAAAAAATAAAATTTTATTAGTATCATAATAAAATAAAAAATTTAATACAAAAAAAAAAAAAAAAAAAAAAAATTAAAAGTGTAACGTAAAACAGTTGGGTTAAATTGAGAGGTTTGTAACCTGATTCCACCCAATAATCGCTGTTAATTATTATTATTATTATTTCACTGCATAGTCCTCTGATATATTTCGAACATAATCATCGTGTTACAAACTTTACAATATATTGAAACTTTTTAACAATACTGATTAAGAATATTTTTATACGTGTTTTAAGCAGTTATTTTCAGAGGTGTATAATTATTTTAATGACAGATATTTAGACTAAAACAAATGTTGCATTCTCTCAGTGAATTTCACTTCAGCACAATAAATATTTTACTTACCTTTTCAATAAAAACAAGCTGAAAGCACTTTACTGTAGAATAAAATGTTATTGAGAAATGCAATTTTATCCATTTGAGTTAAGTCAAGATTACGGGATGTTCAAATATTTTCTAGTCATTAAGCCTAAATGTAAGCATAGGGTCACTTAACTTCAATGTTGGTCACTTAATGTAAGGTCACTTAACTTCAATGTTGAACTTGCTCTAGTTGTGATTGGTCAATTTGGATCACGTTTTCTTCAGCTCGGGAGCTAATTGGCTTCTTCGCTTAATTTAAATGTCATCCACATTTTGCTGAGCGTGTCTCTATAACCTTATTATCTTAGTGTTGAAAACGCTGACAACACCTGGTGTCAATATTAAAAAAAAAAAATAATAATAAATAAGGGACTTCTTGAATCCAAGGTGACGCTAACGTAACCTGGACCATAAGTACATATATTATGTATGTTACGGTACATATTATGTATATGTTACGGTGTTACGGTATATATTATATATATGTTACGGTACATATCATGTATATGTTACGGTACATATTATATATATGTTACGGTACATATTATGTATATGTTACGGTACATATTATGTATATGTTACGGTACATATTATGTATATGTTACGGTACTTATTATGATAGTTAACGCTTAAGATTAGGTAACAATCTCGCAACTCTGGTTAGATTACAGCGCGTCTGTGCATACATTATTAAAAACTGCAACCTCTACAAGAAAAGCAAACAATGTAGAATACTGATGTTGAGTGACACTCTTCTCTCGACCTTGCAGCAAGTCTTGCATGCTCAATGATAACAACGGTTTTATTTCAAGCCAACAATAACGAGGAAAACATCTTCAATGTTGATTTTTTATTAAATGATACTCAGGGAGTTTCTTAAGAAATATTATAATGGTTTGAAGAAACAGTAAGCACAGAAACAAAATACTTCAACCAGTCTTATTGAATTCAATCCAAATATTACAGCACGGCAGAACAATCTCCCGCTTAAGTTCTTCATTCATTCATTCATTCATTCATTCATTCATTCATTCATTCATTCATTCATTCATTCATTCATTCATTCATTCATTCATTCATTCATTCATTCATTCATTCATTCATTCATTCATTCATTCATTCATTCATTCATTCATTCATTCATTCATTCATTCATTCATTCATTCATTCATTCATTCATTCATTCATTCATTCATTCATTCATTCATTCATTCATTCATTCATTCATTCATTCATTCATTCATTCATTCATTCATTCATTCATTCATTCATTCATTCATTCATTCATTCATTCATTCATTCATTCATTCATTCATTCATTCATTCATTCATTCATTCATTCATTCATTCATTCATTCATTCATTCATTCATTCATTCATTCATTCATTCATTCATTCATTCATTCATTCATTCATTCATTCATTCATTCATTCATTCATTCATTCATTCATTCATTTTATTATTTATTTTATATTCCATGGTTTTTATATATGGTTCTCATGGTTTGCAACATGTAAGGGTACTCCATATTTCTACATAGCTTGCTGTAGTACATACTTGTATTACGTATATGAGTCTTCATTTTTTTTATCATTATGGAAACGGAAACGTTTAAGAATTTGAGTGCTTAATGCATAGTATAACTTTCAGACTTCACAGCAATCCATTTTTTTACTACCAAAGAAAAAAAAATTATCCGAAGATAAAATAACAAGAGTCGTGAAAATTTTATGTACAATAATAAAATGGATGTTTATGGATGCGAGTGAGTGATGATGAACACGACGGCTGGAACAGGTGGCTAAAAGAAGCGTCAGCATGCAGCCTACAGATTATGTCGGGTCAAAGTATGATTATTGAGCGAGCGGCCAACCAGGGAATCGAGTTAGCACCAAGATTCAATTTATTCAAATATCATACACAAACGTAAGCGGAAAAAAACCCAAATACCTTAGGGTTGACAATTTATAACTGTTGAGGCAAATAACACTTGATTTTCAGTTATTAAATTAGCAGCGTAAATATGGTATTTAGCCTCCAGCTTTATATTTTGCACATATTAATCTCAATATGCTCCAATGCGTAACAATCTTTTTGGTTCAATGACACGTATCAAATACTTTGAGACAACATAACTAGCTTAATAAGTTATTAAAATGTCATTTTCTTAACAAATAACTTTTCACTATTTCAAAATGTAATTATTGTTTCATTTTATTATTAAGTGTTATTTAATTTTCATATTCATTGTGTCGAAATTTAATTTAATTTCTGAAATAAAGATCTTATTTTAATATATTTTACTGAAAAGTTGAGTTGTAAAAGAATGTTTGAAAGAGAGAAATAAGAAAGGGAGAGAGAGAGAGAGAGAGAGAGAGAGAGAGAGAGAGAGAGAAGTAATATTACTGATTTTTTACCTTTTTAATTTTTCAATTTTATTCTTTCATCTTACTACAACGTTATGTGTTAAGGAAGTTTTTATAATTAAATTAGGTTCGAGATTTTGTAAACCAGCAAAAAATATCATTATGATACAAAATTTGTTTTCTAAATAATTTCTGGAAAGTTTTCATTGAAGAATTACACTTTTGATGTATAGGGTATGTATAAAATATTATCAGAATATACAGGTGCGTAATTAAATAGAGAATCTTTTAGCCAAGTCAAGCGAAAATAGAAGGTTGGCAAAGCGAAAAAGGGATATATTTTTGGTAGCTTTATAATATGCAACCTTTTACCTCTTACAAGAACCTTATTAGATTAATGTAGCAAGATGGCTAAGAGTCTATGCTTGTCGTCTCTCACGGTTGACAACTTTTATTAGTATAAAAAGTTTTAGTTGAAAACCAACGTCTTCTTGCTCTGTGTTATCTGGGTGTACAGAGAGAGAGAGAGAGAGAGAGAGAGAGAGAGAAAGGATTATTGGAATTACAAGATTGTGGGATAGGATTATGTCAAATCAACACAAACTCTACAAAAAAAAAAAATGTAATGTTGTCAGGAATGAATCTACCCAGATATTCTATATTATATGCTTCAAATGTAGGTCAAAATATATAACATTACATACTAGATTATATTTATATTTTAATTGAATTGTAAGTATTTTATATTATATAGTAATGCATATTTATATATCATTGAAATTATAATTGTGCATAATTTCAATGATAATTTTATTGTTCCACTTTATTTCCTTGGGTAAATTTTCTCAACGTATCAGCATAAAGTAATGCCGTAAACTGAGTCATCTATAATAAAATAAATGTAGAATATTACGAGAAGAGCTGAAAAATAATAACAATAAAATTTCTTCTCTCTTGTGCTTTTTATCACTTTTTATAAAATTCATTAAAATACGTATTAAAAAGTACAATACTGTGTTGAATACGACGTCGACTGTATTATATATACATACCAAGCTACATACACACATAAAATCTGCTTCTAAAAAAAAGTAAATAAGACCTCATAAATATATTCACATTCAAGACATTAAATTTGTAAATAATTTTCATGGAAAAGTATTCATTTAAGGAAGTATTATTATATTTTTATAGTGTAAGATAATGTTATACAAAAATAACAACATAATAATAGATTATCACATTTCATATTAGAATTGATGGAACAATTTTATTCTTTTTATGATATCCCAACTAAAAAAAAAATTATATATAATACGTCAACCCACCATTATTGTGAATGATTGACAAATGTGATTTGTGGCTATATCAAGTTGCAATAACAGTTGCGCTGTCAATTAACCACGGTAAATATCTATCAGTGTCAGTCATTACGTATGAGCAAGACCGATGAAATATGATCCTTACTAAAAACTATTATCAATTTTAATTTTAAAGTTTTTATTTTCAAGTGTGTCTGGATGGGTAAATTAATGGTCTCAATTATTATAGCATTGCAAATTTGCACATATTTGTTAAAATAATAATAATAATAACTTTTTTTTTTTTTTTTGTAAGAATATTTTACATTTTATTTACAATTTTAAAAATAAGTTAAAATATAGTAAAATTTGGCTCCAGTTTTCAGCATTATTTTGTGATATCGTTTTTAGCATTGCCATCTCCCCTCATACAATAGTATTATTGACTCTGCATTCCATGTAATTGCATATTATCAGTGTTATTTTTATTACTTTTATATTATCCAAATAAAAAGGGTATTCATGTTTTAGTAACACGTTGCCGTAGTTAAAATTATATTTAATAAAAAAAATCGTCACGTAGAGAGTTTTTTATGCAAAGTTTAGAATTTATAAAAGTAAATAACATATCGTAAATAAATATATATATATATAAAAAAATGTCAAATAAAATATTTTTAATCAAAGTGGGTTTTTAAACTTAAGCTGTTTAAAAGTTTATTTTGGTTTTAATTATTAATACCTGAGTTTAAAATCAATAAATTTGTAATAACCAGATTTTGTATACGACATACTAAAGAGTGCTTCAATTCTTGTGGTTTGCTTGTTCTTTTTTATTAGTGCTTGTGTTTGTGTGTGTATATATATATATATATATATATATATATATATATATATATATATATATATATATATATATATATATATATATATATATAGAGAGAGAGAGAGAGAGAGAGAGAGAGAGAGAGAGAGAGAGAGAGAGAGATTGTCATGTAAACAATCAACTTACTTTAAGTGGAAACAAACTTAGTTAAAATTTTGCTTTAGCTTGCCATTGAAATATACAGAATACGAGGAGCAGAATATACCTTATCTTTCTTCCTCACACTTTTGCATCATCATCAAGTTTTCAAGAAGCTCAAGAAAGAATGAAAAAAAGAAATAGAGGATAATGAAGAAAAGGCAGAAAATCTCATTTATTCAAGTCTACAGGTCGATTGATAAGGCTTTTTATATAAAATTAAGCTGATAATACTCAAGTATTATTTTACTTCCTTTAATGTATATATTTTTTTATTTTAATATAATATTTTTTATTTTAAATTTTTTTTTATGAAATTTGTTATTTTTAGGGATAAAAATGAAAAACCATCAAAATAATAAAAATCGTTTGATATGCAAATTTATAGAATTGTGGTGAAATTTGTTGGTGGCAAAGACATGATTCCAATTACAATGTTAACCACAGCTTTGGTAGTTGACTATAATGCGATACCCCCTACAGCGATTTTGTTTCACTTATTGTACCAACGTATATCATGTCATTAATAGAGATAGTTATGGCGTATTTTCCTTGCATCTCTCTTGCCATGCATTTATTAACATAATTTAACGAGAAATATGAACGTAATCAGCGTGAGTGTGAAAATATGTGTGTGTAATAGGTGTTATATTTCACGAATTACGTACAAATAATATATAAGTTACTTACACAGAGGATCTTAAGGAGACATCGGCTTAAATTAATTTAAAGGGATAGAACACGTTAAACAAAAATCTTGAAATATATCCTAACATACCTAAAAAGCAACTTTGGTTTAGCCGGAGTCATTGATTTCTAATTTATTTTCTATTCAAGAAATGACAGATGCGGTTTTATGACGTCATTGCTTGTTTGACGCGCGCGTGGACCAGTGAGCTGGGACGTCATAACATCGCATCCGCCATTTCGTGAGTGGAAAATAAATTAGAAATCAATGACTCCGGCCAAATAAACGTTGATTTTCAGATAAGTTGGAATGTTACCTGTAATTATACAAGTTTTTTGTTCAACGTGTTCTATGGCTTCATACGCTACAAAATAATTATTTTACGTAAGATTTTACTTCTTGCATTCATTGTAAAATGCAATAACATTTATATAATTAAATATTATACAAATGTGGAATAATTCGTTAGCTATTTATTTAAATGAGAGAAAATTGTGTGCCACATTAACTGATAAGCAGTTTCAAAAGTACAAAAGTAGCAAAACTAACATAACGATATAACTAACATAACTTTAATAGGTTTATCAGCTATTACGTACGAGTCATGGAAATAACATGTTATAATCATGTAATTATGTTTCTTAGCAAGGGATTTTAACTTCAAATATAATATAGTGCGTGTTTTCATATTTCACTAAATATTGAAGAATTGTGTCGTTGTAATTGTAATGAAATATGCTTTTTAACCTTTTACATACATTCTTAGCAAAAATAATTTCTCGTCTGAAACATGAAAATGAAAGTTCATGTATTATTTGTGTATGTCTTACTGGGACCCGCTATACTCTACAGCCGTAACTGGGGTAAGCGAGAAAGAAGGTAGTATTAAAAGGTAACCCTGACTACCCTTAGGGTGGATGAAATTTGAAGGAGTAGATTGAAGATCGGGCATAGATGGAAAGGTAGCCTAGCTGTTATTTGGTTGTGTCCACACGGAAAGAATAAACAACGTAGTTTATGCTGCATTTATGTGATTATAGCATAAATATTGCTAAATTAGAACAACACAAATTATTATGCAATATAGCATAAATTATGCCGTATTGAACAAATTGTACTGAAAATAAGCTAGCATAATTATTACGTATTTATTTTTGTCCGTGCAGTGTTACGACGAGGAAGTGCATGCAGGAAAGCAGAGAAAAGTGCATACGTGAACAGCCGACATTATAGTGTGAACTAGAATGCTATAGCAAGACAGTGACAGCGAACACCGAGACACATTGTAAGCTTCCCTATATCTCACATTAGGCACACGTGAATGTGGAAAAATTACGACTCGGTATTATATTCATGCTGAAATTACATACCACTGTTTTCTGAAACATAATTACAAATATTAGTGTTATTCATAAATTTAGATTGTTTTATTTTGACTAAAGTAAAACGAAATAATTATTATGCTCTGAATATTTTGCTTAGTATTAGTATTAAAAAAAAAAAAAAAAAAAAATGGTATAAATGTTAAGCAATGTTATTATGTTCTGCATATATCTGTATTTAAATATATGTATTTTAAATGATATTTTAATAAGATTAAACATTTATGTGTTAAGTATAATTGTTTAAATGGCTAGATACTCTGAATATAAAATATTGTTGAAAGAATTCAGAGGTCCATTTAAGTGGATTTGTTCGTTTTGTAGCCTCTAAATAAAACCATTTATAATTATTAACTTAAATTTGATTTTTATATTTTTTTTTCTGTCATCCAAAATTGGCTAATTTTCCTTGCCTGCTGTGGTACAGCAAGTACAGACTCTGAGCTACTCTCCTCCTTCCTTGACTCATAATTCAATCATAACCACTTTAAATACCGTGGTGTTCTTAACGACAAGAAAATGAGATTTCATGGTACATTATAAATAACACCAATTAAATATAGAATATTTTCATGAAATACTTATTAATACCTCAGTTTCTTCTACAAAGTATGGTGAGGAACTTTAACAATGATTGGCTGCTCAAAAAAAATACGCACATTCATTGGTTGATCTTGTTTTAGAGCCCCCCTTTTTTTTTTAAGAAAACTTCTGTTCATTATTTTCAGGTCTAAAAGTCTAAACGAAGAAATAAAAAAGATCAATCATACATATAAACTTCGTAAGCAGTTAGTGATGTCATGATCAGGTGTTTTTAACAAAGGAAAATATAAAAGCAGATGATTTTAAAGCTAAATATTTGTGTATATAGTTTGCTAGAATACGCACAATTTGTTTTAATGGGACGCCAAAACATGAGTTAGTTTTGAGAAAACATAGATATTTGGCTAGAAATATAGCATAGCATGTTTGCTTACTGCTCTATGGTCACCTGATCTCAATGTTACCTTTACACACAAAATATCGTATAATAAGTCCATTATTATGACATATGATATTTATGTTATTATGACTGTATGATATTATACTTAATTTTAGTTTTAAAACTTTTTTTTTTGTTATGATGCACAATGCACAATCAAGTTTGGACCATAAAGTTTTATATTTCTCGTCTATAATAACAACATACAAAACTGTACTGACTGCATGCAAAGACATTAACATTAAACAATGGTAATATCTCTTTAGTAAACATGCCTTCTCTAAGAAACATACGCAAATTTTGTATCTTCTATTTCAAAGTCTTCAAAATTGAGAGAATTGTAAAATAAACTATTTTAATGAAACGTACCTCAATACTAACAACTCTTTACTCAAGCTTTTTTTTTTTTTTTTTTTTTTTTTTTTTTTCATTTTACTTTTGAAATTTATTAACCTTCTTATTTTAAAATATATTTGATGACATTTTCAACTCTCCCAACTATAAATTTCGACTGTTATTTCACTTACTTTTTGTGGCGTATTTATGGCACTCCCTCTTGATAAATGGTGTGTTATTTCTTCTTGGCTACATGTGTAACGGCGTTGTGAGAGAGCGCCCGACGGGCTGCATACTCTACAGGATACTCGCTACCTTTCGTCGAAACACTTTCAAATATTTAGCAAGGCTGTGGAGAAAAAAAATACACAAATTAGAAATAAATCTTTATTTTAAAATGTCTATAGATTTTGATAATTCCATGCAACCAAATTTGGTATCAATCAATCAATCAATCAATCAATCAATCAATCAATCAATCAATCAATCAATCAATCAATCAATCAATCAATCAATCAATCAATCAATCAATCAATCAATCAATCAATCAATCAATCAATCAATCAATCAATCAATCAATCAATCAATCAATCAATCAATCAATCAATCAATCAATCAATCAAATTTAATAAAGTAAAACAAGAAGTAAGTTTGGCCTCATTTCTCTCTTACAGATGATTACGTCACAGATGTAATGTGCAGTAGTGGGTTGTGTCATCGAGGCAGAGAAATTACGTTTACTTACGTCAAGGCCAAGAAGTATAAACTAGCAACAAAAACAGCGTATATCACGTTGATATTATTAGTGACTGCTCCCTATAGGAATCAATTACAATTTTTCTTATTTTATTTGTTTATAAATGAATAAGAAACTTAAGAACAAGCGATATTGCTTCATAATGAAAAGAGATATTAAATCATTTTGCTTCCTTTCCATTGATCAGAGGGATTCTGTCAAGCAATCAGACGATTTAATTTAATGTGAGAGCTCTTGAAAGAAACTTTCAAGTGTTGAAATTAAACTTTGAATTCAACTTTATTAAAACTTTATTTATTTTGCAAATATTGCTTACGTCGGATTATAAAATTAATACTATAACTTCTCTCTCTCTCTCTCTCTCTTTCTTTATTAATATTTTTTTGAAGAACATTCTATTTAATATAAATATCTTAAGTATCTTAATGCTATGTGATATTTTTCTATTAACTTATATAATATATAGGATGTCATAAAAACGTCAACAAAATGAATACCTGAGATTTTCTTTGTGTGAAATCTTTAATAAATACAAGACTATATATGTACTGTAAATAGAAGTCATTGCACCTGTACAGGATTACACAAGATTATACGTGTAAGTGGCTGGCGAGAGAGAGAGAGAGAGAGAGAGAGAGAGAGAGAGAGAGAGAGAGAGAGAGAGAAGAGGTAAAGTTAAGAAACATGCAACATTGCAGCCATATCTTAAGACATTCTCTAATGATCCACTTTTACAGATCGCTTGGTTTTCCTCACGTCAATCTGATCATCATCTCTGCTTTTCTCTTCAAAACTGGTCACATAGTTAGAGCAAGAGAGTGTGAGAGAGAGATCAAGTGAGAGAAAGAGCGCGAGAGAATGAGGCACATACAGGATAAAAAAACCTTGTTGATTTCCAATTGGTGTTTCATGGGCTATCTATTCTATCCAATAAGCAAAGGAGAAGTCCTTGAGAAAATAACTTGTTCTACTGAGAAGTTATTGCTAACGAGGCGAAATATCTCTCTCTGCAAGCAACAAAATTCCTTCTGCTTTGCTATGTATGGAAGAAGACACACAAAAAAAAAAAAAAAAAAAAAAAAAAGGCAGGGGGGAAACTTGGCGTCTTGGTTTCCTCTTCCTCTTGATTCTTATGAGGCAATACATAGCACGAGTAATCTACATAGCACAAGTTAGACGGAAGTTTGCCTGCTTCAAATTGAAATATGCATGAATGATTAAGGTAAAAGCTTCGAAGTCTGTTGTTCTATATAATGTGATGAAGAAATCAAAAGATTGCAAAACTTCTAAGAGAAAGCAGTTTTTTTTTTATTTATATGTATTATACTTTAAGAAAATTTCATAGAATAAATAAAAGTATAAAAAAATAAAACTTTTTACACTCGTATCGACTTTTTTATGTACTCTCAATAAAAAATTTATTTCCATGTTTACAGCTAACAGATGACCGTCTACACAGCTTATATCTTTATGTTTTCCTCTTTTATTTGCTTAAACTTAACTTCTTTTTTTTTCTTTTCGTTTCTTTTCTCTTTTTCTTTTCTTTTCTTTCTTCTTTTTATTTCTTTCTTTCTTTCTTTCTTTCTTTTTTTTTTTTTTTTTTTTTTTTTTTTTTTTTTTTTCATATTCATGGTCCTCATGAGATATTATGCGAAAGGTGACGGGAAAAGGCATCTTACTTCTTCAATGTGTGTATTTATCTATATAATATGTGAATAAACTTCGTACCCTCCAGCTCTTCCACGCATAAATTATTGTATAAATGTATACGGAGTATAGAGAGAGAGAGAGAGAGAGAGAGAGAGAGAGAGAGAGAGAGAGAGAGAGAGAGAGAGAGAGAGAGAGAGAGAGAGCAGTGTGCAAGTATAAGAATAGAAATGTCTTGGTGTTGTGTTGGCTTATTATGACAGCTATGCGGTTACGTAACAAAAGTTACAACTATAGCAACACACAGCAGTGGAAGTAAAAGCAGGCAGCAACCAAGTTTATAATTGTATATTCTCCTTTGAGACAACATTATAATATATATTTATTTGATTCATATGCTTGCTTTCTGTCTTTTATCATGATATCATGCTCGCTTGCTATATTCTAAAAACTTTTGTATATGAATTTAAAATTTACACTACTTAATATGGTGACATTATTATTATATTATGACTGTATGATATTATACTTAATTTTAGTTTTAGAACTTTTTTTGTTTAATGTTTAAAGAATTATTCAAAATATTGCTCATATAATATACTGTAAGTTTACTTTTAAATTGAGTTCATTACACAGTATTGTGGAAGTGTTGTTAATTTATCTTGCTTTGTAGTGTGAGTGACGAGGTGTTGTAATATTCTGGTCAAGAATATTGCCGTCTATGTTTCTTTATTATTATGACATACAACCCTTCATGCTAAGTTCTAAACTGCATTATTTGCACTTCACACTGATATAATGAAACCTAAGACATTTAATTTTTATTTCTTTGAATATCCCATAAAGTTGCGTACTCGGCAATGTTGGCAACTTCAGTTATGTAAAATAGAAGTAGTTGTCGGTACAGCTACCGTTGTTAGTCCTCTCTCTCGCACTATGCAACTAATTACTAAAGTAATTTCAACGTAAAAAAGGTGAAACTTTGTGAGCCTGATTGATTAATGTATTCTTGTTTCTTTATTCATTTACCGAAAAAAAAAATCAAATGAAAACTTAAGTTTATTACACTTACCTAAAAGTATTAAATTAAAAAAAAAAAAAAAAAAAAACTTTTATACGTACAATATAAAAACAACAAGTTTATCTAGCATCATTTATGACTTCCATCTTTCAACAAGTTACATTCTCAGTTTTTTCCGTTTCCTCGATGGCATCACATTTACCATCATATCATGACTCAAATTTTATACCAACAAGTAAGCAGCTAAGCTACATTGTCACACTAGAAAACGCTCTAAGCAAACAAAGTAACCCCCCCCCCTTTTTTTTTTTTTACTTTTGTAAATTTATATATTCTTTATGTTCTCTCTCTACGTAATGTTTACAATTGAAGTTTTTGTTGGTAATTTGATAAGCATACATGTGTGTTGATCAATATATTTAGTTATTTATAGCACAATTGTTTCTAATTTTTTATTTTAAATTTAATCGATAACCAACATATTACTTTCTCCACACAAACTGCATTGAAGTCTGTTCATCTAATTTTATATTTCTGCATCTCACAGGTATATTGAAAACTTATTTTTATCTATAGATAACAAAACAGAAAGACAATAAATTGCACGCTGTCAAATTGCACGCTGTCAAATTGCATGCTGTAAAATTGCTTGCTGTAAAATTGCACGCTGTTAAATTGCATGCTGTAAAATTGCATGCTGTAAAATTGCACGCTGTCAAATGAGCTCGCAGTGTCAAATATAAACAAGTACATAATATACATGTAGTTAAGTAAAGGTGATCCATGTCTCAACAAACATTATTTAGAAAAAAAAACTGCCAAGTTTATTTTTAGTTTTAAGCAAGTTTATCACAACTTTTTTAATTCTAGTGCACTGTAATCTTACATTTTTGAGCGTCCCGAAATCCAAAAATTTAAAACTTTTTATTTTAGGGACACTGAAAATGTAAGACTATATTATTATGGTCCATTAGAACTCCAAAAGTTATGATAAATTTATTCTTGGTAACTTTTGTCCATAACCAATAATATAAACTCAGGAGAATGTTTTAAAAAGTACTGTTTTCTGAGACTGAATATCTGCATTAATGCTTTACTTTTCTTTTATATACTGTATAATTATATTATACCAATGACTGTATCTTTCTCTCTAACATCTCTATCTTTCTGTCCATCTATCTCTCTTAATTGAGTATGATACATCAGATTATTTTGGATTATATTTACCGTATTTTCGTTAATGTCAAAGCCTTTGTCGAATGTACATTTTAATTATTTTAATTTATTGAAGTTATTTATTTTAAGTTCCACATTGCTTCATGAAATCTTTTCAGCTACATCAGGTATTTTGAAACATTAATACAAAAAAAAAAAAAGCAAAAATTGTAGGTACAAATAATTGTAATATAAAAATATTACTAAAAAAAGCATGGAAAATAATAAAAATATATCATCCATCTTATCAGAATCATTGAAATTTCAATGAAAAATGCAGCGAGAACGCGTTTATGCAAAATAACAAGTAACAAGTTTTTACTTTATTAATGCATAACAATTGAGCCTTAAATAATTTTATTAAAGAGACTTTACAGTTCACTAAATTTTAACTTCATTTTTGAGGAAAACATTCGTTAATTTGGACTACGTCAATGAAGGTAACGATTGAAGACTTGTAAAACAGCTGATTCAGCTGAAGGAAAGTTTTAAAAGAGGCAATAATTAATGAATGTCAAATTCAATGAGTTGGGGAAACTTTTCATGTTAATATGAATAACTCACCAAACAGAAACTTGTCAACTGAAGAGGGAGAAAAAATATTAAATGGGAATTTGACTTTAAGGATAATTATTGTTATAGAAGAAAAATACTATTTGCAAATTTGTTAAAGTTGAAATTTCAACATAATTTGTTGAAAACGAATACAATGATAAGTAATCCACCTCATTGGCTACAATAAAACTCTTGTAAAATTGTGTAATCTTAAGTAAGTAATTCTGTCCAATTTCAATTAAATTGCACCAATCACAACATTAAATTATGATCGATTAACTAATATTCTATGTACTGGTGTACAGTATTAATAATAAATGGTCACAAAAAACTCTCGAAGAATTTAATTTTGACTTTTTTCGTGGCTCGTATATTGTAAGTAAAAATTTAATATTATGTCTTAGCAATTTCATGTGGATATCATAATTTAATTGTATTAGTTAATCGTGTATCGGTTTTCATTCATATTGATTCATGTGTATTGATTCATATTCCTTTAGCTATATTGAAAGTACTGTATGAATGAATGAGTGAATGAAGATTACATACATTTCTTGAGTCTAAAATCGAGTTCAATTTTCTCCTCGACGATGCATTTGAGAGTTACAATTTACTGGCGTCTACCAACTTTTTAAGTATGCTTTAAATTTCAGTGTCAGCAGCCTTTTTTCAAATGATAATTTTTATCTGTACTAAAAGTCACAAAAATATGCGGCAAATTTTCAAATCATTTGTTTATGAAAGCCAGCTTAATATTTGGACAAAAATATTGCCTTTTCAATTTATTTTATAATATTTCTATGGAAGAAATTAAAAAAGAAAGATAAACCAGGAAATTCAAAATAGCTAAGCTTACATTATAATAAGAAAAAAAATCATCTCACAGTAATAAAAACAAAAAAAAATAAAAATATAAAAAAATCAATTAATATTAATGTTATTAAATTTTAGATTACATAATATACATAATCTAACAGTTTAAGTTAAGCCAATCAAATTTTTTGAACCATGAATTTTAGTACAAAGTTAATGCTGTATAATTTTAAACTTTTTTCTCTCTGTCTCTCTGTCTCTCTGTCTCTCTGTCTCTCTGTCTCTCTGTCTCTCTCTCTCTCTCTCTCTCTCTCTCTCTCTCTCTCTCTCTCTCTCTCTTAAATGGTTATGGTATAAAGAAGCCTTAGTATGTAGTCTGTCGCTAAAATGTCATTTTGTCTCATTACGTTTTCGAAACCGTACTGTTATAGGAGATGGAACGAGAGAGAGAGAGAGAGAGAGAGAGAGAGAGAGAGAGAGATAGAGAGAGAGAGAGAGAGAGAGAGAGAGAGAGAGAGAGAGAGAGAACATTTAATGTACCCGTACTAAAGACTATTAGATAAAAAGTAGAGACCCATGCCGAGCTTTACACACATGTAAGGTAAATAGCCATATAAAAAATATATATGTTAATTGGTCCAATTATTGTACAAATAAAAAGTAAATAGTTTAAAAAAATAATGTTGCATGTTTTAAAAAAGAAGCTCATATTTATATTAAATTTATTGCTTTGACAAAATATATTTTTATATTGATGGTAACAAAGATTTAATTATTTTTTATTAAAAAAAAATATGACAAGCGTTGAAAGCAAAATGTAAATTAAAATGTATGTTATGATGTATTTAATGTGGGGAAGCGTTTGTGACGTATGATGCAAACTCCATGGGTGGTTGTGTCGCGTTGGAAAATAATGTGACAAGTAATCAACAGGAATTCAATCTGGTTGCTAACTCAATATTGGCCAACATCAAATGGAAAAATACTTTTCAACGTTTGATAGCAAATATAGCCAGGTGGGTAATTAACTCCACAATAAATTTCATTTGCCTATTTATTTGAAATCTACTTTGTTACCGTAATTTTAGGGGGCTAACTTTTGTGTTATCAAAATTTTGTCAATATTTGAGTAGAATCATTTAGAAGAAAATTCTAAATTATAGAATAAAAAGAAAAATCCGTTTGATAAAGTTTTAAAGAATTACCGATGATAGTTTAGATAAATTTATATAAAAGTATGTCATCAAAATATTGATTTTGACATTTTTTTGTTTTTTCTTAAATTAACTTATTAAATTATTTCGCTTATTATACATATAACATGATTCGTTATTATTTTATAACTAAAATAATAAATCATTTAAAAGTCACAAAAAGAAACATAAAAGTAGAGCAAATCATTTCAAGAGTCACTTATATCAATTCTCGTTATATTAACAAAACGAAAGTAAATAAATAATACAGGAATAAATTTATAATTATATACTGAATTTATTTAGTTAATACATTTTATGTAATTCTAAAATATATATATATATTTTTTTGCTTATCTTTAATATATATTATGACAACATTACAATTTATTTATAACATACTTTTTATTATTATTGATTTTTTTCCTTTAAATCCTTTAAATTGAACAAAATCTTATTCTATATTTTAATGAAAATAATGTATCCAGTTAAGGTGCATACACGGCATTTTGAACCCTCATCACAGGTGAACATTCTTCATATACAATTTATAAACAATTGACTTTTGACAGTAAATATATTTCATAATCATTTTTATGCAAAACACATTGACGTTAATAATTAACACATGCAATTTTGTAAAATAGGAACAGGGGCAAATGATAATTTTATTTTTTTTTTTTTTAACCTTGTGAAAAAATGAAAAATTGTCATTTTTTGCATCTCTTTACATAAAAAGATGATAAACAAACCGATTATTATTATTTTTTTCTTCAAAAAAGTCAAATTTATAGCTTTAATTTCATGATTAAAAGGTTCAATTTTTGTACAGCCTTGGTGTTTTTCTTTAAGTTTATATAGATTTCTCAAAGACTTTATAAACACCCTGTATGTATTTTGTACGTTTTCATGTATGTAAGTTGCCGTTATATATCATGATGAGCGAGATCGCAAGTATAGAATTGATGTGGGGACTATAACTACACATATTTCAATTTCTTGGAGCAAGATATAGTTATAATGAAGATATACAAAACAAAGCTGACGAAGGAAAGTTTACAATACATCGATTGGTTGTGCTTGCCTCGTTAACAAAATGTAATTCTCTCATTAGCGAGAAGCTATATACCTCATCTTAATTATTAATAAAAGTTTCCAACTCTTATTTATTTGATAAATACAGTAGAGAGGAAATATTTAAAACATTTCTTAAAGAATTTGTAAATAAGTATTAAATCATTTTACAATTAGTCGAGAGTAAATAGAATTTCACTTTGGAATTTGATTTTATATATTTACGCCATTTTAATTTAGAAATTTTTGTTGACTTCGTTATAGAAGCTCCCGTTTGTTTGGTGGCGTACATTGTACGCTACTTAATGCCGCGCGCGAACTTTGGTTAAGCCACAAAGCCAAACAGGGGAAGCTTCTACTTATTCTAAGCACGGAGGAATCACTAATGGAAGAAATGGTAAGAGTTCTTTTTGCCAACTTTATCAATCAATCACGTCTCTCTCTCTCTCTCTCTCTCTCTCTCTCTCTCTCTCTCTCTCTCTCTCTCTCTCTTATTCACAAACTGTATACAAATAAATACTCACATCCAAAAGGTATGCTAGTACTTAATTTTATATTTTCTTTTCAACAATTTGCCTTTCTTTTCACAATAAAATTATTTGAAAGTAATATGTATTATATATAGAGAAAATGCTGATAAAATTATTTGCTTTGACATGGGGAAGTGTGAATAGAGCAACTTACATGTAGAACTGGTGTGGAAAGATTGAGTCATTTAACTACGTGCGTAAAGTCAAACCTGTAGCAAATCTCTAAGAGCAGCATTAATTAATGAGACTTGAAGTGTTCTCTTCCCCTTCCCTTGCTTTTCTTCTTCTTCTTCTTCTTCTTCCTCTCGCAATGTCTTTCTCTCTCTCTTTCTATCTCACTTACTCTTTTTTGCTGTAACACCTCTACATACTCCATACATTCAAACACAAGTTACGCAAAATTGAAGGAACTCTGCACTTCGTCTTTAAATTGAAATGAAAAAGTCGACGTTCATTTAAAATTCTCAACCAGATTGCTCTTGAGTTCAAACGTAAAAGATAAAAACGAAGGAATAAAAATTTAGAAATTTAATTTTCCACCTTGTAAGTTTCTTAGAATTTTCTTCTTCGTTTTTTTTTTTTTTCTTTTTTTTTTTTTTTTTTTCTTCAGATTTCATTTGCGACTAGTTAATATATATTTTATGAGAATATGCATTTAAAGGTTTCTTCAAGTGGTGCTATATAAAATATTCACATTCCAAACTTGTTTTAAATTATATTTTATATCTTGCAAAGTTTAAGTTTGTACTGCTTAAGTTGCATGTGTAAATAAAATGTACTTTTATCTATATATAATAAAGTGTATGTTGTCCTGTAAAATTCTTTTTCTTTTTCTGGCAATGAGTAATGTGTGTACTCAGATTTGTGCGACATCACATTTATTTGCAGGATTTTCTTCTAATCCTTTCATTATATCTTAGTCGTTTAAAATGTTTACGTTGCTAGCGTATAACATATTATTTTGAGCTATGTATGAAACACTTCCATTGTAGTAAACTACTTTTATCTTATTACTGTTGGATAAAGTTCTCTCTCAATTAAATATCAATAACTTTGCTGCTCTCTCTCTCTCTCTCTCTCTCTCTCTCTTTCTCTCTCTCTCCCTATTTCTCCCCTCTCAAAACTATCATATTGAATTTTTATAAACAAATAGATACAAAAAAATGACAAGTCTATAGGTTACAGAACCATAAGCACACCATTTAACACATTTTTTTAAACACACACACACCATAAAGATCACAAAATTGGCAGTAAATTAAACATGACATCTTGTTCGCATGCAAGCATAACAATTTATTCTATACCTCCTCCCCCCCCCCAACCCCCAGTTTATAATTTGTTGTGGACGTGCAGTGAATATTCATTAGGCAATACAACACTATTTATGGTTTCTCGCTTCATTCGTATAAGTATGGTACTATTTTTTAAACCATGATAAATATTACACTGAAGCTCGGTAAAATTTATTGGAAGTAATATCGAGTCGAACACCGCACTGGAAACTTGAGCTGGAGTCACACTTTTAGGCTGCAACTCTTAGTCTTAGGGATTATTTGTTTCTTGTAAATTTTATTTTAGTGTATTTTGAGCTCATAAAATATTTTTTAATGTTTTTTTTTTCTTTTTTATTGTGACTTGCAGCAACAGTTGTCACGAAAGTCGAGTCATGATTCATTCTGCTTATAATGAAGGACTTCAAATATTTGTGAATGTATTCAGTAATATACTTGCATATTTTCCGAGGGTTCATATTTTGGAATGTCATCTTATATAGGATGCCAACTTATCACGTTAATTGGAAATCATCACAAAAAGTTTTTTTTGTTGAAATATTTTGTATTCTAAACGTCAAATAAATTTGTCTAATACATTATTGAAAAGTTGATAGGCTACATTAGCAGCTTATATAGATGTAAATTGTAAAATTCTATAGCTGTTTAGTAATATGAGTTATTAAAAAAAAATTAAAAAAAAAAAAAAAAAAAAAAAAAAGTGGAATGAATTGATCACGATTCCTAATGTCATAGTTCCATATTTGTGTTCTTTTCAATATTTGTTTTTTTTAAATTGCACATAATAGTTCAAAAGCAAAAAGTGTTCAAAGTGCGAGATTGTTAGACGCATGTTTACGTGCTTTACCAGCGATTGTACAACCTTCATTGTATTCGATGTATTCATCGTAGCAAAAAATTTTCAAACTATTTTATTGTTAAATATTAAAGCCAACCTCAGGTTTTCATATAAAATAATAAGTTGAGTATGGATGGGCATTTTAAGCCAACAGGTTGCAGATTATGAATTCTCATAAAGTAACGAACTTAAAGGATACACGCCCTTACATACAATAATACTGATAGATGGCATTCAAGTGTTTGAAACTTATCAAAATCAAAGACATAATTATGAAAATTTTAATATCAATGATGATAGCATTGAATTTCAATGACATTGCAAGCTAAAAGGAATAAAAAAAATAAATAAAAAAAAAAAAAACAAAAAAACTCTGGTATTCCGCTGAGCTACTTTATCACAAGTCAGTTAGGTGACATTTTTCTACATAATATCGAGACATACATTTATTTATAGACTATTGAAAATACTCTTGCACTACATGGAAGTGATCTTATTGACTTTTATGCTGTAATCCCAGCTTCACTGTTTTCGATATTTTGCTACTTTTATTAAAGATTTAATGCAATAATAAACGAGGGATAAAATTCAGGGTATTATAACTTGTAAAAATTAAAGTAAATTAACACTTGAAACGGATAAAAAGTATTAGAAACGAATTCCTATCAAATTTTAAATTTGAACTTCACACAACATCCTGCATTAATAAAAATTAATAACTTTCTTTTTTCGTAAGAAAATTGTTCACATTTGTATAAAATGATATTTACGCTATCCTGTACATTTTGCCATGAACAAAATGGTATCCATCCACACTGGTCTTTAAACTTAATAAAACATAACAAATGTTAACAACAATGTTACTTCTTGTTACGTGCTTTCATTTCATATATTTTAATAATAATTATTCCCTACTATTACGTACAAGTTACGAAAGTTTGTAGGGATCTATAACATGAGTAAATAATAATGGATCTTGCTGATTATAGAACAAGCAAGCCATGCAACGTCTTTTCAAGATATTGTGTTGAAACTCTCTTATAGAATCTCTTGGTAATCATACTACAAACTCCAAGATATATAAATATATTCACTCTAAAGTACTAACAAGTCTACAGCAATAATAATTTTATTTTGTATAAAATGAAGCATTCCATTTATTATAATAGTCTTTTGAATTATTATAAACAATATTCTTGAAAATCATTAAAATGTTTACAACTTTCAGCATTAAAACAAACATTTCATTAAAACTTGCTATAATTTTATATTATATTTATATAATACCATAAAATTTAAATTATTAATAACAATGAATTCTCAGAACAATTATAAAATTTAATTAATTATAATAATAATAATAAATGTAGGAACAACATTTTATTTAATAATATATATAAAAAAGAAATTATGCGTATAAAATAAAGTTGCAGTATCCTTCTTTAAAGTAACTTACAAAGCGTGACGTACGTACGTACTATGATCGACATAAACATCAAGTATAATATCACATTTTAATAGCATATTTAATGAGAGATAATTTGGCTCTCCACCTTTCACCACTATAGCAGCTCATTGAGCTTTGCTGTCATCTTCCGGCATGATATGTGGATCTTAAACGTGTACGTGCAGTCACTCTCTCTCTCTCTCTCTCTCTCTCTCACACACACACACACACTCACACTCTCTCTCTCTCCCTCTCCCCTTGCCTCTCTCTCTCTTCCATTTTCACTTATCCTTAACAGCTAATGCGTTCAAGTTTAATATAATTAATACATGGTTCCAACTTATTACATTATTAAATCTTAATTGATAATAAAAAGGGTCACAGCTATATCAGGAGATAATCTTTGCCAAATTTGATCTATAATATTATCCAGTTATGGACTATAGCTCCTTACATCGTAATATAACATAGCTTGTGTTTTTGTGAGACTTCACCTTACTACACTATAACATGCTGTCTACAATAATGATCCATTTTTTGTGTGTCTCTCTTTCTCTCATTCTCCTTTCTTTTTCTTTTTCTTTTTCTAAAAATAATTCAATTATTTTCTCACTTGACGATTTTCTGCCTCATGAAACTCAATATTTTACAACTCTTTTTTCCTCTTCATCTTGTTAGTTTTCTTCAGCACTTTTTTTAATATATATCTATATATATATATATATATAATATTTTCTAATTGAAAAATATCATTTTTCAAAAATATAACATTTTCAAGGAGCAATATATAATATATATATATATATATATATATATATATATATATATATATATATATATATATATATATATATATATACATACATACATACGTATATATTACGAGCAAAATGTATTGACAGCGAAATATAACTGACCGTCAGAGATGTATAAAACTTAAGAAAAAAATAATAAAAAATAAACAAAAGGAAAATTATTGTTCTTTAAAAACTGCAAAATGAACATAATACACAAAGAATTGTTATCATAATGATACTGCTGTCTTTAAAACTGTTTTAAATATTTATTTTTAATTTAAAGAAAACACTAATATTTTAAAACAAAGAAATTGAAAATTAACTGCAATGATATAAAAGTTTTGTTACTGCGTGAATGTTTGGATTGTATGTTTTAAAAATAACAAGTCTTGTATCAATAAGATGATGTATTTGGGAGCAATACACGCACGTCACGCTCGCATAATGCAAAAACGCCACTAGTGTGAAGCAACGCAATGTTTATTGCAAAAGAGCTTGTTTTTTGTTTAGCACTAACACACACACAAAAACACTCCATTATTTATTTATTTCCTTTTATCATTTTTACCAATTCACAAAGAGACATTTATATAGATAACATTTTAATTGGTAATATGAATTGAATCGAGTACAATTATTATATAGTTGATTGTTTTTCAATGTGAAGCCAAAATATAATATTTGTTTCGTTTCATGGTGTGATACTAAAAGTTAGAAGAAGAGATGTTATATTTCTAAAGAAAATTCTATGGACTCTGATGTATTGGAAGGAATTAATATTATCTATTATTAGATATTAATATTAGCTATGTGCTCATTAGACAATTGACGAAACATGACAAGTTTAGGTGTGATTTTGGTAAAATTGATGTTTTTAACATTCTATGTTTATTCACTGTATGCAGTCAGAAATGTATGATAACCAAATTCTTAATATCTTTAATAAACCATTCGCAAGAAAAAAAAAAAAAAAAAAAAAAAAAGTTGAAAAACATGTTAAATAAATACCAACTTTCATAACCCTGTAAAATGATGTGTTTCTATGTGTGTATAACTATAATAATAATAATATAAAGGTTTGCCCGGTGATTGCGTAAGTCTCTAACATCAGTGCATGTCAAGTTCAAAAACATGGTACTAATCAACTTTATTAAGGCGTTGTGAGGGCATGACATTTACAAAACCTTGACCATAATTGATACAGTAACTTGACAAGATAATAAATATTTTATAAAACCATATGTTACATCATACAAAAAGTAGTTACAACATATTTATATCACACAATAATTTGAATTTACATACATAATTTACAGATATTATTGTTTATATTAATTTTAAAGAGATATTTTCATAATATTTATTTGATACAATAATAGTGCTGATTACAGTAGAGTAGGACAAAAATTAAGCGAGAAAAATAACGAGATGCTTTAATGTTTTGAACACATAATATAATGCAGTAAATATAATATATATATATATATATATATATATATATATATATATATATATATATATATATATATATATATATATATATTATATATTATTTTATTTAAAATCTAAAGTTAGTTGAGTGACTTAGATATAATAATAATTAAGTTTAAATTATTTATTTATTATTCAAAGTTAACAAATTTAATAGTTTTGCATGTTTTTAAAAATGTTAAATAATGTGAGATAAATTTATATATTTATTTTGTTTTCATGTTTAAAAAGCAAAGCTGAGCGTGAGGTGATTACAACTTTACTGCTCACTGCGAGTCTTCAACATCTCTCACTTTTAATTTAAATGATACAACACTCAATTTTATATACCCATGTAGTAAATAAACTTTAATAGCAAACTGGAAATAAATTTAAATATCAAACTTTTTTCTTTCTTAAGTTGGAAGAAGAAGTTTTTATATTTATATAAGATGAGAGATCACTTTGAGGATATGCAAATTGGCTTGAACTTTTCAGTATGAATGTATTACATCCGTAATTCTTGCATTATCTTATTATCAGTTTTTATTTATTTTTTTAGAAATCACTAAGTACAGAACCGGTTGGTTCAATGAACTATAATTATATGGATTTCCTTATATTACACATGGACAAAAATAAATACGTAATAATTATGATAGCTCATCTCATGTTGAAGCACAATTTGTTAATGCTATGCTATATTGTACAAAATATATATTCTAAAGAGCATAAATATTATGTTGTACACCGTACTGTAAAGTTGTTCTAATTTGCTTCACGTATGCTATAATAATGACATAATGACATACTATTTCACTGATCTCAAAATAAGATAAAATGATTGTTGCAAATGTTTTTACTCTCCACTCACTTAAAATATGTATAGTAAATTGAGATTTTTGTATAATATATTCTAATAAAGACTTATAAATGTGTGGATTGTATTAAACTAAACTGATGAAATTACACGTGATTATTGTTAAAAAACGGGTAGGGGGGGGGGGGGGGGTCAGAGGATCTTGTATGTACCTTTTTTGACCTCTAAATGAAAATAATTTATTATTATTATAAATGCAGCATAAATTACGGAATTTATACGTGCCGTGTACATTGCATAAAAAGAAAAAAGTTGAAAGTATGAAATTATATAGCAGTATGTACGTTTTTTTTTTTTTTTTTTTTTTTTTTTTCTTTATTTTTATTCTCACACGTAAACACGGAATTTAATGTTAAAAAAATCTTATATCTATTTATTATTGTAATTGTTAGATATTATTACAAAATTTTATATGAGATTACTTATTATAATTTATGTATTCAAACTTCAATAAAATGTATAATTATATTGGATAAATGTAATCTTCTGATCAAGTCTGATCTCGACTTGTTCTACTCTCGACTTGTTCTACTCTCGACTTGTTCTACTCTGTAAAGACATGGAACGTAATAAAATCTTATATCTTATATCTTATATCTAATAAAATTATTTATTTATTAAAATTCAAGCACATACTTATAATTGTTTAAAACATCTTAAAAATATTATTTTAACTTTTTTCTTTACCTGATTTTTTTGAATTCCATGTTTTCAATTTTCCTGGAATCTGATTCTATAATAATTGCTTATTCTTTCACTGAGTCTATTGACTATTTTTGGCACAAATAAAGAAAGTGCGCCTCTAGCATAATGCAATCCTGATATTCCATGAGATTACATATAAAATAATATTGATACAAAAACTTACGCTTTCGTATAACCCAATAAATAATTATTTCCATTGAACTTTATATTTATATTGAAAATTATTTTTAAAATTTGAAATAAAAATCCGATAAATTAAAATTAATCACCTTATAAACGAAATTACTTTTTTTTTCAATAACTTGTTTCATTTATTAAGAAACGTCAGAACTTTATCAACATTAACTTTCTTCTTTGTATAGCTTTATAATTAATTTGCTTTTCCTACCTCATTCTTCCTTCAAATCCATTAAAATTGGCATTACAATTTCAATGTCTTACAATTTTTTTCTTTAATTATAAATTATACTTTTATTAATGTTTTCCTTTGAAAAAAGTTTTATATATTTCTTATTGTTTCTACTAAAGGGTATTATGCTTCTCTCTCTCTCTCTCTCTCTCTCTCTCTCTCTCTCTCTTTCTCTCTCTCTTTCTCTCTTTCTCTCTTTCTCTCTTTCTCTCTTTCTCTCTTTCTCTCTTTCTCTCCACTTAATGAAAGGCTGTTGACTTAATTAAGACGTACAGCAGCATGTCCTTTCTTATACGAAGCAAGGTATATAATTGATAAGTTTATGCCATTACGTGTACTATCAACTATAATGTTATTTTCAGAAGTTAGCAAACAAGAAAGTTAGTATTGCTAAAGAAAAAAGGAACATAAAGGAAAATGTAGGTACATTTTATTACATCATGTATAATATTATACTTACACACTATATACATACATACGCATACTCAGCAAATTATTATAAATGTAAATTTACAGTTACACTTCTTATAGAATGACTGTTAAATAACGACCGGAAGCTGTAGAAATTTCAATTTCTGGTCACTTTTGTGATTATTTTAACAATTGCAGAAATATTGTTAAAACAATAAATTATCCTCATATATTATGGTAAATTTGAAAGAAAAAGATAGGAGATACAAGTAAAAACCTTACCATAGTGAAGAGAGTCCCATAGCTCGGAGAAAATCTTGCTAGCACAGAGATAAAAAAACAATAATAATAAAAAAAAAAAAAAACGAACACATTGGAGCTTTTGGCACTAAACTTTAAGAGAAACGAAGTGTATTTTACCTTCGTCAGTCCTTAAAGAGTAAGGGATAAACTATAAATTATCATTCTCTCTGAGTCTGTAAGGACAGAAGAAGGCACACACACTGTTTTTTCTTGGAGTTTAGTGACGAAAGCTCAAAACATTTTTTTTTTCAATAAGTTTAGTATTATGTAGTTATGGGCAGTATCAGTGAAAACAAAAATGGTTGTATTCCTTTTTTAAATAATGATAGTCACTGAAAACAAGAAGTTGTTATAGAAATTAAGTATGAGAAATTAGTCCCCCTTTTCATTTTACTGGACTGCCTTAATTGATTGGCTTGTGCTTTCCTAAGCCTCAGACTTTCATTTTGTTTTCAAAGTTCAAATATACGTGTGCAAGTTTTTGTAGGGAACGGTTGACCTAAAATATCTTTACACCTTGTGTAGTCGTCGTTAGAGAGAGAGAGAGAGAGAGAGGTTTTGAATGTATGTTACTACATGGCCCTGACGCAATTGTGTTCATTTCCACCCCAATAACGCTGTTAGGTTTAGAAGATGAAAGAGGGAAAGAGGTACTTAGTCATACAACTTTGTCAAACTTCTCTCTTCCTTGTTTTCTTATTAACTTGTCAATAATACTAGTTGCTTGTTATTCAATATTACTATTATAATACTCTAATAATATATTTTTGTATCAAGTTGCTGATATACTTTAGCTATAATTTCAAACAATGGAAATACGCTGTATTATTATACAAACAAAATAAGATGAAAACTGAAAGTGGTTTGTGTTTTTGATATGGATGAAAGAAATTTTAATTAACAAAAAGCTTTTTATGAGGGTAGTTATAATATGTATATAATATATAACATCATAATATGTATATACGTATAATATTATATATATTTATACAAAAAACAAACAAAAATCTTATTTATATATTTTGTCAAGAAGAACAAACATATAAAACGCTTAAAAATTAGTAAAGAGTTAAATGTTAATTATTAATTTAAATTAAAATATGGTAATTATTTATCTCTATTGTATAATTTGTTTGTTTCATGACAAACACAAAACACAGTTTGTTCTGACATGTCTAGACAGTCAAACAGAGAAGTTCTTTTGTATATTATATACACAATATCATAACTATACGTTTCTACATTCTGCAATAATATATCAGATTTGCCATATTCATGTGATTTGCCATCAATAAATTTTTATTAGACTCTTACTTGGAAGATATTCATCCTTTTATATCTGGCTTCTTTTATACTACTTGTTACACATAAAAAGTTTTTTTTATATCATTTTAGATATGGATGAGGGTCACATATGGTATACATACGTTCGCTTTGGAATGCAACAACTACCACTTGAGAATATGAATAATAACTTATACCCGTACCCCCCCCCCCCCCCCCACACATCAAGTTTTCTCCAATGATGATGGTAACACAGTACCCGGTCTGGACTTGCATAACGATTTTTCTTGTCTGTATTTATATTGACAAATATAAGTTTTTATTGAATGAGTAATAAGAGAGTTGGAAGTAAAATACTAAAATACACTATGTTCTTCAGTCTTTATAATATGATATAACGATACTAATTAAATAATCGACTTCATTCAAAAAGATAGAAATTGTTTTAAGGGTTTGGGTGTATGTGTGACAGCATGTATGACAGCATGTATGGACCACTCTAATACCTACCCTCCCTCCACAAGAAAAAAAAAAGAGTTAATTCACACATATAAATATGTCCTTTTAAAAATAAGGATATATATATATATATAATATATTTATACACACACACACACTCATTTTAATACATATAAAACAAAAACATAATGTAAAACAATATATATATATATATATATATATATATATATATATATATATATATATATATATATATATATATATATATATATATATATATTGCGATCCTTGGCAAAGAAAGTAATAATTATTATATCAAGGAAATTGTTATATTTATATAATATAATAAAGTAAGTAAAAAAACATCTCGCTAAAATTCCAGGAAAAAATTGTGTAAATGAAAGCATTACTTGAAATTTCAAGATGAGGAAATGTTATTTCTTAGACAATTTAATTATATGAAGAAGTTGAAAAATTGTGAAAGCTTTCCACGATCAATGCAAATTTAAAACTTATATTTCTTTGCAACTACAAAGTGCAATGTAAGACAATTAATTATTACTCCCTATAAAGTTGCAACGGAATCAATAACTTTCTTGGCTTGCTAAATTTATAACGTATCAATATTAAAAAGAAATAAAAAAATTAATTTAAAATTAATTTATGTTGTTGTTTTTCTTATACTTTGTCTCATAAATTTGCAACATTACTTTTTCGTTTGAGCAATATTTTGTTCGAAATTGAGGCATGAAATGCAGGAGAAAATAAAGTGTGTTGTGTGTTTTAGAGAGAGAGAGAGAGAGAGAGAGAGAGAGAGAGAGAGAGAGAGAGAGAGAGAGAGAGAGAGAGAGAGAGAGAGAGAGAGACTGGAATATAAAGGTATAAACGATGTCTCTAGAAAGGCTGTATTAAAAACAATACAAACAATATTATGCTACACAACTGCAAACAAATAATACCGTTATTGTAGAATGCTAGTAAAAAAGAGGAATAAAAATAATTGTGCAACAAAGTAAAATCTGTGTATGTGTTTTTCTTAGAAAGGGAGAGAGAGAGAGAGAGAGAGAGAGAGAGAGAGAGAGAGAGAGAGAGAGAGAGAGAGAGAGAGAGAGAGAGAGAGAGAGAGAGAGAGAGAGAGAGAGAGAGAGAGAGAGAGAGAGAAAGAAAGGGTATAGTTGTCATTAAAAAGACGATCAAGATATAAAGAAGAAACTTAACTATAAATACAAGTTTGAAGATGAAGAAAAGTAAGAGAGACGACTTAAACTTCTCTAAGGCATTAACTTAAATGAGAGACTGAGGATCCACTCTATTAGTGGTAAAGTGCGGCTCATTTATGGTAGCTAATGGAAATGTGATCGTATAAATATAAAGGATAAAGAAGTACAGTAACAGTATCTCTATATAGCACACTACACCACAGTACAGTAAGTACATACTGCAAATATACATACATGAAAGGGATCATTTTATTCCATGTTATTTCGACTTCAGATATAAACCTCACGCACGCTTAACAAGCATGTGCATGGTCACGCCTTTAACCTATAAAACATGAGTATATTATATATATATATATATATATATATATATATATATATATATATATATATATATATATATTATATATATAATCAATATCTGTCATATTAAATAAAAAGTAGTAATTCTACTAAGTTACATTGTTTTTTAAATTCATGGCACATACTTTATTTATTTTTTTTTATACAAAATTGACTAAATACTAGATATCATATGCGCGGACCATTGAAATACTTTCAGTTGAAAAAATAATGAATGAATATGAATCAATTTTGTTGATAAAGTCCCTATAAAATAGCAAGTACTCTCACCAAGACCATTTAAAACCTCACTCAAATAACATGTAGTTAAATGGTAATCGTGATCTCTCCACAAGGAAATAATAATTAAGAATTCTTATGGAGTACTTGTTATTTTCTAGTGACTTAACTGGATACTTAAGCTTACATATAATTTTATCAATCAGCTAGATTGGAAAACAAAGCGGTATATTATAATAATAATAATACCAGTGTCTATATATTGATATTAAGTTATAAAGATAATATATTGTCTCTAAATTGGTAAAATATAAATAGTATACAAAGATAAATAATAAAATAATGAATATTCATTTATAAATAAATATAATTGTTGTGCCAATATTGATATTGATTGGTTTTTATGATGTTTTTTTAGCTGTTCTTTATTTAGAAAAATCAATATTATTAAATCTTTTAAAATGTATATTTATATATAATATAAAAATGAAACATTTTGTGACAAAAGTGTAAATTAAAATCTACATAATGTTTAAATTAAATTAGTTTAAGGTTATTTATCACATGAACTTCATTATAAACAAATACAAAGAAAAAGTTATTCGTTATGCTTGCTATATAAGAGTATAATATATAAATATATATATATAAATATATATATATATATATATATATATATATATATATATATATATATATATATATATATAATTAAATTGGAATAAAAAGATATTTAAAGTTGTACCGAAGAAAGTGTTATAAAGTAAATTAATAGCACATCACGGTACACAATTTGTATACAGTATTTGGTTGGCGTGCGTACTTGGAGAGAACATTTAATTATGGCTTAGAGCACTGAAGTCTACAAAACTGGCAAACTCAAAGAATAAATTTGTAAGTAATTTAAAAATAATAAAAAAAAAGAAGCTCTCTTTTTCTCCCTCTCTCACTTTTTTTTATACTAAAACACATTTTCACTGTGCAAAATATAAATAATGATATATTTTATTTCAAAAGTTTCCCTGTTAAATTTGTTTTATTTATTTACAAGTATATATATTTTTTATTTATTTTTAAAATTAGGAGTCGTAGAGCTTGTATTTGATACGAGAAGTAAAATGGTGGTTGAAGCTTCTGTTTTTACAATTATTACTTGCGTGCATGGTTTGTTTTTTTGTACCAACGTTATATTACACATTTATCATACACGAGACTGAGGGTGAGCGAGAGAGAGAGAGAGAGGAGAGAGAGAGAGAGAGAGAGAGAGAGAGAGAGAGAGAGAGAGAGAGAGAGAGAGAGAGAGAGAGAGAGAGAGAGAGAGAGAGAGAAGGTTTACGTCGCAGATGTGCGTACCAAAGTCCTTATTTTAAGCTAAAATATTAAGTTATGACTTTTATTTTATATGGGAGAAAGAAATACTACTGCATATTCAGCATTATCCTCTTCATTCGTATATGTACGTTTACTTGTATAGTATAATATGTTTTACGTTTTTAAAATATACATGAAAGTCAAAATATCATCAAAAATTAAATTAATAAAACTTCCGCAGCTTAAAGCGTGTTTTAAGTATTTATCCTCTATGACCTCACTTTGAATGCAATGTAATAATAATATAAAAAAAAGTAAATAATTGGTGTTTGAAAAATATGATATTTCTTTAGGGTATGTTGAATTAATTAAAATAATTATTATTGACCTGTTACCCATAACTTGTGTTAAAATGTAAGTAAATTTTGCTGTTTATAGCGATTAACTTTACTGAACACTAATGCAAATGATTTTGATAACTTACAAACAGAATTTAGTAAACGTATAATCCTCCCTCTCTCTCCTTTTCCACTTCCTTTCACATCATGTAAAGCAGGTAAGAAATGTTTTCTGTTAATTTAATTTCTCAAACATTCTGTTAGACTGTTGTTAGAAAATACAAAAAATAATAATAGTAAGAAACTTATACAAGGAACAACATTTTAAAGAAACGAAGATAGCAAGTTGTTGTTATTATTATTTTAAATGTTATATAATATAACCATAAGAAAAAGATAAACAATTGGATAAGATTGGAAATATTCTGTGCAATTGTGCAGCATAGTTTGAGTTTTGACGTCGGATCCATAATTGCCTGTTCGCTCTAATCTCCGTGACCAAAACACTCTCATCGACCTTTTTATAGCGTTCTACTTGAAGAATTGGAGATTGAGTAGGCAAACAGACTACAAACAGATAACAGCTCTTAGAGGGTTAAGAAGAAGAAAAAAGAAAAAAATCACGAGAAGACAATATCAGGTAATTTTATATCAGTAGGAAAACTTTGTTGTCAAACAATAGGGAATGTCGTGCAAACAAAAACTAATGTATTCTCATTTATTTTTATATTTTTGTTGCAAATCCGTTTTTAATTTTGCTTTAATGCTTTTACATAAATTGACAATGAGGAACTTAAAACAAAAATTAGGAGTTCATTTTATTGCTCTTTTTAAAAGAAAGCATCGTCTTAAATCGATACTTACAAATGTGAATTTCTAATTTTTTAAATCATCAGGTATTTTTATTAATTTTTCAAAATCGCGAAATGACGTTACGGTCGCTTTTTTTTTTCTATTCCCACATGCACTACCAACCGTGACGTCACTTTACGATTTTCAAAATTCAATTACAAATACTTAATGAACAAAAAATTAGTAATTAGATTAATTAGTGTATCAATCGTTTCACGACAATGTCTTCTTTTAAAATATGAAATAAAATTATTATTAATAATTTATTATTATTATGAATTAAAACATTTTGTCATTACAATTATATAATATATTGCAACTGTATGCTAATTATAACTCAATAATAATAACTACATTGCAAAAACAACAATAGGTGCAACAATAGGCACTAGTGCAGTGCCACAATCAATACATTGTTAGCATCATTTAGTCTATACAAAATAAATTAACATAATTATAAACTTAAGTAAAGATAATTTTATTTTAGCGTTTTACGTTTACAAATACCCCTGAATTAACAGCAATTTAACAAAAATTAAAAGTTTTCACAAGTATGTAAATAAATAAATGCACGTTTTTAATTTTCAAAGCAAATTAACGTAAAAGAGATAAATTATTATACATAAATGAGTAAATTAATAAAGGCAGTTAAATTAAATTAATAGATTTAACAAAGACGATTAATTATTATACATATCATATTTAATTATGATGTTAATTTTAAATGTTTGTGATTTTCTTGTTCGAGTTATTATAATCTTTATAAATTGCTTAAAGGGATCCTGGCCTTAAAATTTTAAATAAAAAACGTGAAATTCAATATTAATTTTTTATACACATATTATATCTCTTTTGTATAGCGTCACAAACTGGGGTTACAAAACTTTGAAGTAGGCAACTTTAGGAATTCATGACGTTATGAAATCCAGGTTCACAATAAAAATTGTAGCGCGGTTTACAAGTTTGATCCCAAATTTGTGAGACAGAAATGTTAAGGGACGTAATATGTGTGATAGTATCATCTCATCATTTTTCATTGGAAGCATTTATTATTATTATAAATAACATCAGTTTGTCTCAAAACCCAACTGTAGTGCCGTAGCAATGATCAGAAAATTTCGACTAATGCAACCCGCACAATATTTCATAATAATTTTTGCCTATCCTGTTTCTGCCGTCACAAACAGAAATATTCACTCAAACAGCATACTTTACAGTTTTTCCAATCTCTCTTGTAGGGCCACATTTATATTCTAGTAAAAATTGTCATCAGTTTCTGAGATCTCATTTTGTATGTGATTATCAAAAAGAACAATGTTGTTTCATGTAACCTATGACTTTAATGTAATGCAGGCTTTGCTATAATAACAAAATTGAACATACAGCGTTCTTTATTTCTTTGTAATAGTAAAGAAATATAATTAATAATCTATCAAATAAGCTAGTGTGATGAAAATCTCAGCAGGAGGTTTGTTTTTAGTAATATACATCTCTGCTTGAGAAAATGTTGTTGACATTACTTACTTAGACACTGCATGCACTTATAAATTATACTAGAAATAGTATTAGATTACAAACATAGAGAGCTACTTTCGAGAGAAATACATAGTGAACCGAGCGAGTTCTTTTATATATATATAATTATATATTTATAGTCATTTCTCATATTATATACGTGTCACACTACGACGCCATCTCCTTATATTTAATGTAACTACAATACATTTATATTATAATATACTCTTCATAAAGTAGTCCAAACTTTAATATCATATATTACCAAAGAAAATTTTCACTTTATTTTTATGCTTTATATTTTATATTATATATTAAAAAGAAAAAAGAAAAAGGGAAACAAACAATTTGACAATGTCATTGTTTTATATAGACTATAGCATCTTATACGTAGCATAAAAATGGCATTTATAATAAATTATAGCAAGTGTGTGACACAAACCTTGAGAGAGTGTTTTGAAAATGTGATAACTTTTAGGAAAACTCTCATTATATATATATATATATATATATATATATATATATATATTACACACACACACACAATACGTTGCAAGCAATTTTAAGTTAAAATCTTGATGGACTTACTCGTATATTTTATGGCGTTTTATTTCTAAAGAACGGTACATCAGATTTACAATGTAGTGAAACAATGCTACATGAGTGCAATGCTTGATTTACAATTTTTGAGAGAGTAAAATATGATGCAACGTATATCATGATAGTAACATGCAACATGTAGAAACATAATACTCAGCTCCTTCTTTCAATTTGAGACTGAAGCACGAACATGATCATATTTAGCCAATTTTCACAGTACCTGAGGTTTTCAATATGAATGAGTGTAAATTTGGCAGCCAAGTCTTGAAGTGCTATATAGGCTAAACATCATTCAACTTGGAGTAAGTCTTGATGATAGTTATCTCTATTTTTTTTTTTTTTTTTTTTTACTGTATGTCTTACTAAGCCCCCGTATTCGAGAGGACCGTTGAGCAGTGACAGAAGGTAGCCAGGAAAGGTGCAAGCGCCCATGTTTAACCTGATCTACCCTTTGAGGGATGAAAGGATGTAGAAGAAAGAGGTAGAGTGTTGGTAGAAAGGATTGGAAGATAGCGGCTGTGGCCTATAGTTAGTGGCCTATCTACTGTATGCAATCTTAACAGAGAAGTGACAACCTCATCTAGCCAAACCTGTAATACATTACAGGGAGGCCTGTGACGTCACATATTTATCTGAACCAATCAAATTTGAGAGATTTTTTGGGTAGCTAAACAAAATTTGGATACTTTTGGCACACCTTTTAAAACGAATGTATTGTGGGTCTGTCTAAAACATGGCGTCGTCGCTTCTCAGTTTAAGTGCTCTAGTGCATTGTACCTGGCAGTGCAACATGTACTCAAGCTTAGCTATTGTTACTATTTAATAATTATTTTTCATTTTATTCTTTCCAGTAAAGAAAAGTAGCAACCACTTTGTTTATTTATGTAATTGAGACACTTTATTGGCTAAATTTGTAAAAAAAAAAAAAAAAAAAAAAAAAAAATGTTAATTGGTTCTGGCTTATCAAAACAATATTACAAATAAATGGAGTCTGTACTAAAGTATAATAGAAATCCTCAAATATTCTAGTCCCACTAGAAATTTCTTTTTTCATATTGGGGAGGGGTCACGATTGCTACTTTATTGCATGTTATCCTAGTGAGGTTTTCAACAATATAGAAGTAATTTGGTCAGAGTACTTGCTACATTCTAGGGATTTTATTTAGCCTCAGCTCACGAGGTCATCTGTCGAGCACCTCACTCGAGGGGTCACGTGATGGCGGGCTGAATTTCACTGATTATATAAACGTATTTTTATGTTTTACAAACATATTATATGATTAAAAAAATGTTAAAGTTGTTCAAAGATTGTCAATAAAAAAAGTAAACATATCGTAAATTGTATGAACAAATAAAGTGATGACGTCATAATTTGGTCACTTTCTACCAATCACAAATGTTGTGTATCTACCATCAGTACACAACAGTAACTCATTTCTTTCTTCTATTGAATCAGAACATGCAAGTTGGATTTTGTTTTTGCAATTTCATATATTTTCCCTTTTTTGCCTACAAAATCTTTCCATTTCAATGGATACAATAATTTGATTTTGCAGACTAAAAATATAAAGTTTCCTTTAATATTTCCTGTCCTAAACTTGTTATAAACTTATAAAACCATACATTGTAAAAAAATATAAATATACAAAATAAATACCCCAAACTTAACATTGTGTATAAATATGTGCATGAAGAAGTTTTTTTATCTATCTATCTATCTATCTATCTATCTATCTATCTATCTATCTATCTATCTATCTATCTATCTATCTATCTGTCTGTCTGTCTGTCTGTCTGTCTGTCTGTCTGTCTGTCTGTCTGTCTGTCTGTCTGTCTGTCTGTCTGTCTGTCTGTCTGTCTGTCTGTCTGTCTGTCTGTCTGTCTGTCTGTCTGTCTGTCTGTCTGTCTGTCTGTCTGTCTGTCTGTCTGTCTGTCTGTCTGTCCGAAAATATGGTTCAGACGCGTTGTGACCACGTATGAGGCTTCGTAATGTGAAATTCGTGTTGGGAGCATGGCAATTTTAATACCAACGCGTTGAGATCAAGTTAAAAATTTTCAACGTGACGGGATCAAATTTGAAATCTTATGACGCGTTGGGAACATGCAAAATTGTTCCCAATGCGTTGGGACAAAAATTGAAATTTCACAACGCGTTTCGGCACAATAATATAATTATTTGTATAAAATATCACAAAATATATAATAATAAACAAACGATAATTAGATCAATATAAAATGTCTTTATTTTTATAGCAAACTTAAAAAAAAACTATTTTATTTAATATAATAATCAAAAGTTGAATATTAACCATTTTTCTCAATTCAAATATTTGCCAAGGTATCTTCTGTCAAAGAAAAGGAGAGAGAGAGAGAGAGAGAACACACAAAATTAATCTATTATGACTACTTTTCTCATACATTGGTTCAAAGTTCAAGTCTACCTTATTTTATCCAGTGATAACAATATATCGATATATTTTTTCTCATACACGTTCAGTTGATTGTTTGTCTCTGTGCGGAAAACATGGTTTGTAATTTCATTCTAGTTGTTGGAATCAGAATATGTTACGAAAATCTTTGAATTTAAATAATTGACGTGTATTGTTGCTTGTTGGTGCGCAAATAAAAAAGTGAGTGGACAACGGTTTTACAAATGATGGCTCTGAATTTACATATTTAAACGTAAGTGTTCACTTAAAAATAAAAAAAGCACCGGTCATATATAATTAATAATCAGATGGGTCGTTTAGTAAGTTTAATTTTCATGTCTCAATATATTCCGTCCATCAGATTTATCGATTGATCTATTCATTCGTTTCAAATCTCCACCTTGCTAAAAACATACATTATACTGTATTATTGCATTTCAAGTAAAATAATTGTAAAAAAAGTTTAAGATAAAAAACAAACAATACCTATATTAACATTAAGTAATAATAGAAAAGTCTTAAATCATTAAATAAAATTTTGAATTGAGAAAAGTTCCTTTTCGGCTTTTGATTATATATTTTTTTTTTAAATAAAATAATAATTCGTTTTAACTATTATCATTTTTTTTTAAGTTTACTATAAAAATAAAGACATTTTATATTGATCTAATTATCGTTTGTTTTTTATTCTTTTTTTTATTTATATTGTGATATTTTATTCAATTAATTATATTATTGCACCGAAACGCGTTGTGATATTTCAATTTTTGTCCCAACGCATTGAGAACAATTTTGTATGTTCCCAACGCGTCATAAGATTTCAAATTTGATCCCGTCACGTTGAAATTTTTTAACTTGATCTCAACGCGTTGGGATTAAATTTACCATGCTCCCAACACGAATTTCGCATCACGAAGCCTCATACGTGGTCCCAACGCGTTTGAATCATATTTTCTGCTTCCGGAGCGAATTCGCTTCTGGAAGCTAACATATTATAAAAAAAAAAAAAAAAAAAAAAAAAAAAACTTGTTGAAATGCATTAAAATTACAGTTGATACTGCATAGCTTGAGAGATAATGCACTGACAGCAGGAGATTTGCATTTCAAAACTGAAGTGACACGACTAATTAATGGATCGTCACGTGATTGTTATATCACAAGCAAAACATTCTACATCTAAGGTCGTAAATTAGCAAGTGATGTTGATTGTTACACTTATAGGCTTACCTACACGTGAGAAATCACAGCTTTCGAGAAGGAACAAAAAGTCTACTTTTACTTACTATTATACAATTAAATCTGCTTAAAAAAAAGTTAACACTAGGGATTTTGCATTCAGTTGCAACTTTTTTTTTATTTATTTATTTTTTTTTTTTAGAGATTTCTTGCGTACTGTTAGTCACTTTTGATGTTACAAAATAATAACAAAATCTCATCAGAGGTATAACATATCAGGACTGTTAAATCAAATTAAAAAATCTATCATTATTTTTCATGGCAAAGTATATAAAAAATTAACGAATGAATCCCAGTGGATCTTTACAATGATCTATTCCCTACAGGAAAATGTGATTGTATGTTTTTGCCAATAATCAACTTTTTGTTTTACACACAGTAATTTGTACGTATAAAAATACATAAAACTGTTCTTTATTTCAATGGTACTATTGTCAATAATGGTTGTTTATATTGTCATAATGTCCAGTATCATAATGACTTCTCTCCAGCTGCATTAAAAAATTATTATTATTATAACTATAATAGCTTCAATTTTTTAGTTTTACATCAATTGTGGTGATTTTCACTCTATCAATTTAATACTTAAGAAAAATACACAGATAAAAAGAAAGAACATCCTAAGGTAATTTTAATTTAATATATGCTAAGAATTTTAACTTAAACGTTTGTTGAATTTTTTGGGAAAATTTCACGTTTGCTACAAGTTACACACTGTTGAGCGTAAGGAATTCAACAAAATCCTTCTTAGTTCTTCCCCTAGTCCATATAACACACTTAAAATCGACTATAGTCCACATAAATTGTGAAGTATAAAGCTTACAAGATATACTGAGAAGATATATGAGAATATAATATATATATATATATATATATATATATATATATAATATTTAAAACAGAAGAGTAAGTTTGCAATTGCATCTTTAAATTTATACTATAAAAAAATTCTAAACGTATAACGTACAGTATTCCAACCCAACGTATCTGTATATCGCGCAAAGGAAGGAAACTAGGTACTGTATGTATGAAACGTAATTTACATTTTTATATTTTTGAATTATCATAGAACTTTACACAATACATAATATACGATACAATTTTACACAATAAAATCTGTTGCATAGTTTTTTTTTTTTTTTCTTTATATAGAGCAGTCAAAACGACATGAATTGCATTAAAAGTAATAATAATAAAGAAATATAATAGCTCGCTGGATTATAGAGAAGAGAAATTAAAAATATTCTTTCATCTCCTTCACTATCAACAATGGAAGCAAGTGCTTTGTATTGTGCTCATACCTTACAGCTCTGTATGGTGTTGCTTTGCAAACTACAATAACTTCAAATAATACAGCACAGAAAAATACAATGTTGCAGATTATTAAAAAAAAAAAAACAAAAAAAAAAAAAAAACAAAAAAACAAAAAAACGTTTCTTTGATATTTGCTAAAAAACACTTATGTATTATGATATTTAAATATGCATTGCAGTAGTTTGTATTTCCTAGGCACATGCTTAGTTGTTAATTGTTCTCGGTCACATTGTTATGCAATATTTTTAAATAGCAAAATATTAAAAATACGTCACATGTACAAAGGGAAATCTGACAATGGGAAGCCATTCATTCATATATTTATGATAATATAATCCTTGCTTTATTAAAACTAAAATATGAATATAAAAATTTTACTGATCAAATATAATGATTGACTTTTTGATATTGTTTACTGTTTGTAATGATTGATAATTAATATAGTCAATGTTTTTTACCACCTTTCATTTACCCACTGATCAGACAAAAACGCATGATTTTCCACACATTATATTATAGTATAGAAAGAATATATCGGAGAAAGAGGTCACTCTTTAGATATCAGGGTGAATAAATACAGGCAAAATATAGAAAAAAAAAGATACAGGTTATTCGAAACTTGTAGATCATGCGCTGGAGAATACCCCATCAAATTCAATGGAAAAAACAAACAAAAGTAATACGTAGAAATGTAATATAAATTGGAAATATTGAGTTGTTTTGATTTCTGCGCCAATATTATCATTAGAAGTGCACTAGACTGCTGCTAGACTGCTCTGCATAGTTATGCAAGGTCAGAGTGTCGCACGACAAGAGCTGTATGCTCGATGCCACGTTTAGGTAAACAAAAAGAACGAGCACCAATTTTTTATTGGTTCAAAAATCCCGTGGTTGGTCGGTGACAGAGATTTCCCCTCACTTGTCAACTCACTCTCTTAAGTTTGTGGTGGGAGATAAACCACCCACTTTCGTATGTTTATATGGTTTTCCCATATAAACACTGTAAAATTCATTTCTTAGTAAAATGACTGTACCATGTGACCGTATACAGGTGAAAGTATAAACAACAACAAAAACACCTGACGAGGACCAGCCACACTCCCCGCTGCGACTGTACTAAGAGACCGTATATAGGTGAAAGTATAAACAACAACAAAAACAACTGACCAGGACCAGCCACACTCCCCACTGCGGCGGTCGGCGCGCCTCGTCAGCAAGAGTCAGTAAGCAGAAAAGGAAAGAAGGCAGACTCACAAAAGTCAGTAATATTTCTTCTATATTATACGCCTTCGAAAACGTTACAGTTTGTGTATAAATAACATAATTTTTTTGTGCTTTAATTAAAAAAAATATATATTTATATATATCATCATGTCAACTCGCTCGATATTCAAATTTTCAATTATTACATTATTTATTATTACATAATGTTATTATAGTACAAAATTGAAATGTTCTTTTTACAACAGCGTGAGTAACATGCGTCAAAATGTCAACATTCCATTTTTGTCTTTTTCATGAAGACCTTAGCAATATTTAATATTTAGTTTTACATTTTGAGTTAGTGCCCATTTCACTTAATAATTGAACGTGCAACTAAAATGCAACTATGTAAATAAAGTAAAATAAGTTAATAATGTGTAATAATCAACGAAGGGCAGCATTCCAAGGTTAAAATGGAATAGTTGATACAATTTTCTCTGTAGAAAAAAAAATGTTGGATTTTTTGTACAATTTCTGAACGTGCTCACGCGCGTCAAAAGTAAGTTAACAACTTTTGAATCCGATGATGTGCGTGTGTGTGTTGTGTATACATATCTATAAAGTAAAAAGAAAAAAAAATAGAATGGAGCACATCATTTATTCCAAGCACACAAAATATTTTTACTTTCGCACTTCTAGGCACCTAATTGACGCGGTCTGACAGTTGACTTTTCTTCTAACATCCACTTCTAGCTTAATGTATACTAAACATAAGTGAGTTAATCCGGAAGCAGACATTATCAAAAATCTACAGTCGGCAACTCGTAACTAGCCATTATTTACGTGTCAATCAAGCTATTTTTTAAACTCGCGTGCAAACTACCGTTTATCAATGTTTTTACCTCAAATAAATTATATAAATTAAATCATATAAATTATATATTAAAAGATAATAAATAGGTTAGACAAAAACACATATATAAAATTATAAAAGCAAAAATAGAAAAAAAGAAAAATACCAGCTCACCTTACAACTCACACACACAAGCACACTTTGTTTCTTTTTATTGTTATATTAAATTATAATAATTTAATTCTGCAGCTATAAAAAAAAAGATACGCAATAAAAAAAATCTTTTTCTTTTTTTCTGACACACACTGTTAATCTTTTAATTTTGAAGGGCGCAGAATTTTTTATTCGCATACAAAAAACGCGATTCTTTTCACTCTAATTATAACGACCCAAAAAATAATTATTCAGACAATGACATTTCTTTTTTCAAATTTGTACAAAGAAGACTTCAAAGGCTTCCAATATATATATATATATATATATATTATATATATATATTATATATATATATATATAATATAATAATATATAATATATATATATATAAATAAAAGTTAATGACACGTTGATGAATTTAGAATGTTTTTATACATTTTTTTTCTCTCTTTCTTTTGTTTCATTATATTTTTGGTTGAGTTGTTCGAAACAAATTGTAACATGAAGATAAATGAAAAAACAAACAAGATAACCACAAATAAAACTAGAGGATTTATAATAATTCATTTTGTAGGTAAACTTTGTGTTAAAAGTTAAAACCACTTTCAAGGGAAATATCAAATAACTATAATATTTTCTTGGGGAGAGAAAAGTGTTCAATAAAATTATTGTTATTATTATTGATTTTTGCAATTCTTACTAATGTAAAGAAACAAACTGAATTAATTTGTAATTTACTATTATAAATTCAAACTTGGTAAATAAATTACTATTGCTTAACACGAATTACATTAATTAAAATATTACTTAAATTTTAATTTTTGGTATGTTATACAATTCACTGCTTAAAATGTTCCATACAAATGAATATTATTACGTCATTAGTTTACAAAATTGCTTTTAATTTCAGTAAAAATTATCCTATTGAAATATAAGCATGTCATTTTATTGAAAGAACGTACGCTTCAAATATCACCTAATTAACGTTGTTCACTTGTGTTCAACGATTCTTGTGACAAAGTCGTTTCAGGAAAAAGGAAACAAGTCGTAAGTTTAATGAAGAGCTCATCAATTTGTTAGAAATTATTATTTTTAAATACCCCTTGTAGAAACCCCCTTTTCTTCTCTTTCTTTGATAAGACTCAAAAGTACGCACGCTCTGTACTTAACACGATTCTTGCGGTCTCATAATTTACTTGTGGTATTAGAGAAATTTTCAATGTATACAAAAGCGAATACCTGAAGAGTGTAGACAACTCAAATATGCTTCTATTTCAGTTCCTAATGTTACTACTTCTTGGCAAGTGGCTGTAGATTTTCTTCACAAATACAATTGCATTCTTACGTGCAACTTACTTTATTTTCTTACTCAGCTTTTTATTTATTTTTTTAAAATTTATTAAGAATCCAATCAAGAAGAGAGTGATATAGGAGAGGGAAAGCAAAGAAGAAGGCAGAAAAAAAAAAAAAAAAAAAAAAAAACGAACAAACGCCACGGGCAGAACACCACGGGCAATAAAAGAAGCTGTGTAAAAAAGGAAGCAGAAAAAAGTTGCAAATTCGTTGTGCCACAAGATTGAATTGCAGTCTTGGAACGTGTGAAGAATACATTTTACAAAAAGTCTATTTCTTTGAATGTCATCAGGAGTGCTTCACGGTCTCTCTCTCTCTCTCTCTCTCTCTCTCTCTCTCTCTCTCTCTCTCTCTCTCTCTCTCCCCCACAAACACTCACATTCACATAGACACATACACACACACACACACACACACACACACACACACACACACACACACACACACACACACACACACACACACACACACACACACACACACACACACACAATATACAAACACAAATATAACAAATCTGATATTAACATTCATCGGAAGTATTCTTGAATTTTCAAAGCGGTAGTCAGTTAAAAACAAATCATTGTTTTGCTTGATATTTTAAAGAGGAACTATAAAAAAACACTCATATAATTCAAAGTAAATTTAACTTTAAACCTTTCACATATTAATTTTTTGCAGCTAATTTTTGAAAGCACTGCTCAAAGAGTAAACATTTATTTTCAATAGATTCAAAGAAATACATTTGAAAATGAACTAAAATTAATTTTAAATATATTTAAACTAATAAAAAATGTACGATATAGGATTGGCTAAATTTATATCTCGTGGCTATATTAGAATCGATATTGATGTAAATAATTATATAATGTTTTTGGTATTGATTACAGTATACGTAACCCAATTAAAGATATGTCAATTATTTAGCAAGTTAGCTTTATTAAATTTGGAGTTACCTTACATTTAAACTTATATGGGGAGAGAAATATAAAATCATGAAATATTGTGCACAGTATATTTCACAGATGAAAGAATTAACATGATGTACTTTCTGAACACATGGTAAAAAGCTTGCGGTATTCATTAACGTTCAAAGTTCACTGAATTTAAAAACTGAAATCATGTTTAGTGTGGTTGGTTAGTACAGTACATAATTCAAGGAAATAACATTTTCTCTCTCTCTCTCTCTCTCTCTCTCTCTCTCTCTCTCTCTCGTGTGGCTTTGCAAACCAATACTCATTGGTGCTATTTATGCTAATGCACTACAGTTCAATATTTATTTGAACAAATATACAAATTTAGCAGCAAAGCTGCGTGCAAAAAGCATTTAAATGTTGTAACAATTTTAGTATTTGTTGTTTTTGACGGAAGTAGGAAGCTTTGTTTCAAGATACAGATTACAAGGAAACTTACAGTTCTTGTACTACACAGATGAAAAAGTGTTAAATATTTTGCTATATGTCAATTTCAATTATCATTTTTTCAAAAAGACATATAAAAAAAAACAAATCAATACATATATATATATATATATATATATATATATATATATATATATATATATATATATATATATATATATATATATATATATATATATATATATATATATATATATATATATATATATATATATATATATATATGTATTGATTTGTTTTTTTTTATATGTCTTTTTGAAAAAATGATAATTGAAATTGACATATAGCAAAATATTTAACACTTTTTCATCTGTGTAGTACAAGAACTGTAAGTGTATATATATATATATATATATATACTGCGTAGCTGTAGAATAACAAATTACACATCATCAGTTTCCTAAATCCAGAAAATACAAAATTTATGTGAAATTAATACAGCATAAATTTCGAAACCTATTTTATTCGTGTGCCTTTTAAAGCGTAAAAGGAAATAAGAACATACTAAGCTTAATAAACTATTTTCTTATTTTCTTACTTTTCTCAGAAATTTGTACTGTACAATAATAATAATAATAAAGTATTCATTTGGATCTTCTAAAATGAAAGCATTTTTTCAGTCGTGATTGAAGCTGACTCTTAAATCTAATCTCTGTGCAAACCTTGCCTATATTATACTTTTTACTTTCTAAGACCAATAGAATATATTTATTTTTTAACGCCCTTCCGGAAAAAATTTGTGAAAATTTTTACAAATTATTATAAACACACACGCATATTATGTATATATTATATAAAAGTGAGCTGTAGACACTCAATGTACTGTCGTACGTTACAGAGCATGCCGAGCATATCTCTTCCAGAATGTCACTTTTCCATATCAAAAAACCTTATCAAGCTTTCATTTATTATACACAAAGTTTACGTGACTTTATATTGGTAAAAAAAAACTTCGCGTGAACTTTAAGTTCTAAAAATAAAAATTTTGTGTTACTTTATGACTGCAGAATTATAAAAATAAAAAATGAGTCTCTATTTTCTTACGTTTGTAATTTTAAATATGTAAATATGATTTTTAATACATTTTTCTATATATTATATTAAAATTAAATAATTTCCTCACATTCCAACAAAAACAGACATAACGATAAAAAAAGTTATGAAAAAACAAACAAACAAAAAAAACACTGAAAGTCTTATTATTGCTCGTTGTAAAATTATAAAATAATAGTCTCATGGGAATGAATGAAGTGAAAATCTCTAAAATCATCGATTTCTTTGACATAGCTGGGTGAATGATTATACATTTAAATTTAAATTACATTTAAATTTTAAATCGGGCATGCCTAAAGTATCATCTATTGTCACATTTGAGGAGAAGGGGGCGGCTGGGCGATACCGTTAAAGGTCGAACGGCAGGTAATTCAGTTTTTTTGAGTCGAGTATACATTTGTATCCAGCATACATAACATTCATGTTTATACATGCACTAAAATACGATAAAAATACAAAGAAATAAAGAAGATTGCAATTTTTTTTTAATATTTTGAACCCAACTCTAAAATCGACGAAATTGACGTGTTACACTCATTTTGTAATATGATCCTGATAATCATTTTATTGTGTTTAATTTGTCTTTAGATGTAAAAACTGCTGAAAACTATTTTCAATTAAATATATTTGTATTATACATTTATTTGTTTATAAATAATGACTAGACCAACGCTTTCATATATAAATTCATACTAACAAAATATATAGTTACTATTTGGGTCAATAAAGTTTTTTGTTTCTTATGCATATGCAAACAGAAACATATTGCAAACCAATTTTAGTTTGTGTTACCAACCACATATTTCTCGTCATACAAACTTAGAAAGCCTTGAAAAATTTGTAAGTTTTTCGTTTGTTGCTTTTTATGGAATAATAATTAGGTTATATAAGATCATTAAGCGTATCTGTATTTAAAACATACAAATATAACGTGACAAACATATTCACTCGCTAACGTTTAACGTACATTTCAACAAAACTGGTATGCTATTTTCATAAACTTGTGTTATTAAATGTGACTAAAAATTCGATATATTTAATATAAAATGACTTTATTAAAAATGCGGAATTTATCTTCCTCCCTCTTTGCTTTTTTTCTAAGACATGATACATCTTTTTGTAGCGTATTATATTAATAATATAATATAAATATTGCTCTTATTGTTGCTTCAAAATATTGCATTTTCCAGTGGGATAAAAACTAAAGCAAAATTGTTTATGGCAAAGATATTGTAAAAGAAATAAAGAAAATATTTTCTTTGAGTATCATTTGTTAAATTGTATCTAAAACGTGTATAATGTGAATATATATATATATATATATATATATATATATATATATATATATATATATATATATATATATATATATATATATATATATATATATATATATATATATATATATATATATATAAACTGTGACAGTACCAGGAATATTATATGAAAAATTAAAGTTAAACGTGAGCTATATATTCGTCAAATTTTCCCTCTTTGCTCCCTCGTTGCTCCTCTCTTTTACGAAATAGACGTTGAAATTCAAAATTGGCTAGCAATAAGAAAGAATCAGTTTATTTTAACAATATATTTACGACAGAAATTTTGCAGTGTTGCGGGCTATGATTGGATTGTGCATAATTTAATAGTTTGAGCTTACCATCTCATGATATGAGAGAAACTGCCACTGAATGAAATTGAATTATTTAACATACACTGAAATACTTATGTGCAACAAATAAAGTAAGTTGTAATATAAATCACTTCGAGTCAGCAAATATTAATATTTTAATCAACAGACTCGCTCACTAAAAGTACTTCAACTTTTGTTATATACATATAAACCGTATGAGAAAAAATTGCCACCATCATCATTATGATAACTGCACTGAAATCTTTTTGACGCGCTAGAGACGATATATATGTATATCGAATTATAGTAAATATAAATAAATACAAACTTCGTATATTAAAGTTCTTTTAGTTTTAAACATGTAAATGCGTGTCTATTAAAAAAAAAGAAGATATTTCTGATGTTACTACATTCATTAATTTCATCTATACCCCCACATTCAAAAACAAATAAGTAAATAGAAACTTTGTTAAACATTTAAGAAATTAATTCTTAAGTGATGTACTTCGTCTGAAATTATATATATATATATTTTTTTTATTTGGTATATAACACATGAAAAGCAACATGAAAAAGTTATATATTATTCGATGCTCGATTCATGTTATTATTATTTTTGTCACATAAATTGCAAACATAATAACTGCATCAATGCTCTCAAAGTATTGCTATATAAGTATTTTGAAAATGGTAAAATGTATTTTGCGATACCGACCCATGTGCTCAAATTTGGCGTCAAATTTTATATTAATGCAATCATCCTATATTGGCATCATTTTAACATTTTATAACATTTTATTCGTACCTCCTCTTATCATTACTTATATGTGTTGCTGAAAATGAGTGTTTAATTTTTTTTATTATATAATAAGGCAGATCAGTGCAGTTACATTCACCGTGCACCTCCTGAATGCTGTGTGTGGTCGTGGAATACGTTTAAACAGATCAGTGGTGAAACTGCACTCAGCGAGGAGTACAGTACAGAGTTAATGAGTCGCCTGCCTTCACCACTCAGCCTTACCAACAGCTCGGATTTAACAGTTTTTTTGTCCTTAAATGCTCGCTTTTACACTAATATATACTTTAGTACATAGAAGTTTTTTCTTATTAGTTATAGTTAAGAGGTTAGGTGTAAGAGTGGGCCAGATATTTTTTTAAGGCATAAACCTCGCCCTTTCAAAAAATTGTATTTTTCTTTTTGCTTTTTTTTTTTTTTTTTTTTTTTTTAATAAAGACAATTATTTATTTATTTATTTATTTTATTTAGTTCAGTGCAATGAAAGTAATGGTTTACTCATTAAATATTTCAGCTTGAAATATTTTATAAAACATCATAGTTATCATTAAAAAAAAGGCGGAAATTATAACTTAAATTGTAATCATTATTAATCTTATTACACTAAATATAAAAATTATATCATGCAAAAGATAAAACTAAGAGCAAGACTAACAAAATAAAATCCTATTTTATGTATTCGAAAACGAAGGAGTAAAATTGAGTAAAGATGTATTTTTTTTCAACGTGTCCAAAATTTGAATAGAACACTTTTCTGTGCAAAATTTATGATTATGCTAAAACATTTTCATGTATGAATATGTAGAGAACATTTTGCTGTATGTGAGCTCTTCTCTCCCGACTTTGCCATGCAACCAACGCCTACGTTCGTATTATATTTTGATGCAGAGCATTGCTGTAGATTATACAACAGTATTACATACGTTCGGCAGGCGAGGGACAGGGACGAGATTAACTCGATTCACTCCACCAACCAGAAATTTTCACATACTATTCAGTATAAATTTCATCAACTTTTGATACAAAATACGATACTCCCTGTGAAATTTAATCAAATCAACGGTTGCATTTAACACAGTAAAATTATCACATAATAATTGCTTTAAAAGGAAGTACATGAATAAGTTATTTAATACAAATCTTAACAAATAAGGTAGGCGTGTGCGTGTGTATATATATATATATATATATATATATATATATATATATATATATATATATATATATATATATATATATATATATATATATATATATATATATATATATATATAGAGAGAGAGAGAGAGAGAGAGAGAGAGAGAGAGAAAGAGAGACAGGTGTGAGTATTTTACATGATGTTCAATAGAAGTAATCAGTAATAAAAAAATCTTTTTTAAAAAAAAGGGGGGCTTCAAGCTTCCAACACGTAAAAGTATGTCTAATGCAGGTAAAATCTCACTTAATCTAGGTCACACGCATTTTTATTGTTTCACCTTATTTGGGTATTATTGTAGTACATTAATACTTGTTCCAGACTAATATTTACCTATTGCAGGATGTATGTACCTGCAATACCGAGCTGGTATAGCCGAGTGGTGAAGGCAGCTGACTCGCAACTCGCAACTCTGTACTCCTCACCGAGTATAGGTTCGAGTCACTGCTGGGTGCGTACGTGAAGTGTGAGAGCTGAGAGCACAACACGTTGCACGATGCATGTTTACATGCATTCCATGACGACGCACAGTATTCGGGAGGTGCATGATTGATGTGATTGCTCCGACCAGCCTGCCTAGATGTTTCCACGGTTTCTCTAGGCTGCCATGGCGAATGCCGGGCTGTGTACTTAGGCCGTGGCCGGCCCGTGTGTGCTTTTCGATTAATTGGAAAGTCCTTACCTGTCGATAAGACAATGTCTTGACTGGGACTGGGATTGGTGTATAGCACGATAACACAATATGGCAAGCAAAAAAAACTTAATATGATAATTTTTCAAATGAATATAATTTTTATCAAAGTTTAAGTTCACCATTTTTTTTTTTTTTTTTTTTTTTTACTTCAAAAATTACAATAGAAAGAAGTGAGAGACAAAATGCAGTAATGATGAAAATGGTATTCCACGGAAACTAATAGTATGTAAGCCTAAACTTAATATTTATAAAACCTGAACACACATATATATTCAACAATAAATACACTTGTGTTTGGTAAAATTGAAACAATACAATATTTTCCGCCTGTATTAAACATGCTTAATAAACTTCAAATAATATATGAAATGACTTCTGCTGATCAACAACTATGAAATTAAATGTTATTGTTAATAAAGTACAACTCTAAAAATTAATCGAAGCAGAAATTGTGTACGCAACACCTTTCTCTTTACCGTCTATATATATATATATAATTTTAATAATTATTATTTGCTACTGAAATGAGCCTCATTGTATTATTTTATACAATAAGTTAGCAAGCGCCATATTAAGAGGTTGCATGGGCCATTGTGCAAATGAAAAAGCACTAATTGCAAACGTAGAGGTACAGTATGTTTGATAAGAAATGGGACACAAAGGATTTTACGTATTTTTACCGCACTTATACGAGTCGATGAATAACAATAAGAGAGGTGTTCACTGTTGCAATTCTCCACCTTTTGCTTGACTTTTATCATATTGATGATCCAATTGGTCAAGACAGGAAACGAGTCGTCCAAGCGATAAGTAAACATCATGCAAACAAGAGAGAAGGAATAATGGGTGGGCGAGCATATTTTGGTTTGTTTTGATAAAAGTCAAGTAAAAGGTGGAGAAGTGCAGCAGTGAATATCTCTCTTATTGTTATTCATTGACTCGTATTGGTGCGGTAAAAATACGTAAAATCCTGTGTGTCCCATTTCTTATCAAACATACTGTACAAGCATAGTAGGTTATACTGTATACCATGGTACAAGTGTAGTCGATCGTGCCCGACTGAGCGCTCATTTTTAATTGGAGTCATATTTTAAAATGATTTAAAATGAAGAAATTGTGAATGTGAAACAGGGAGAGGGAGAGAAAGTTTGCACGATTAAGAAAGTGTAATATTGAGAACCACTTTCATAATATACATGAAATTGAACGTAATTTCCTTTCAAGAAATAAATCACGATAGAGATGTTGAAGAATAAAGCAAATGCACAGTATATATATTAATAAATATTATACAATGGTATATAAAGTATATTATCATACTTCATTTCAGGTGCATGCAAGGCCTTCAATGAATCCTGCATTCTCTCCCAAAACATGAACCTGCTTGACTATAATTGCAAGGCAGTAATTTTGTTATAATTAAACTATTTTACAAAGAATTCTAATAATTAGAAATAATGTATATATTAGCGCACGATTACTGAATCTACGAAAACCCAAAATATATAAGATTTTATTACGTTCCAAGTCTTAATAGAGTTAAACAAGTCATAAATGCAGTTCACATACACACACAAATGAAATGTAAATTATATATCATTTAGACATAAAAAAGTTTACAGATCAATAGTTTATTCATAATATTTTACGTTTTTTAACACTAAATAGTCAGATATAAAACATATTTTCAAGTAAGCAAGACTCGTCCACTTATGGGACACTCGTAATGCCAATAATTTTTATATTTCTAAATTAAAACTTTTTTAAGTTAGAAAACCCTATAAGTTGTAAACCTAAGTTCTTAAGCTCGAAGGTCTAACCATATCCATTACAATATTTTCATAAGTGAATTTTAAGAATAAGTAAATATGTTTTACAGTATAAAGGATCATCTAGGTTTTAAAATAATAAGATAAATTTACGCTCTGTTATGGCCTTTACATTATGTGTGTGTTAAAGCCATAGACCACATGAACAAAATGTTCTTTTTAAACACAGTTCGGGATCTTTAAAACTGATGACAATTTTTATCAAAATGTAAATCACAAGAGAGCATGAATATACTGTTAAAAATGCTAGTTGTGTGCCTGTTCCTGTTTCTAACGTCAGAAACGGGCAAAAATTAGTATGGAAAATGTTGAGAGGGTTGCATGAGTCAAAATTTTCTGATCACTGCTATGGAGCTTCAGTTGGGTTTTGCTACAAACTAATATTATTTATGTAAGTCCCATCAAGTATTTCGTGATGTAATGCTAGTGTTTTCTTCTGGTCTATTCCTTTAATTGTAAGTGATTATACAGTAATAAAAACATGCTGTACACATGTACGCACGGTACGCAATAAAGCCTTCCATCACCGTCTCCGTATCTCTGGTACAGAACTCGTACAATAGTTGTTATGGACGCATCATTGCACTTATATGAACGTTTTCAGTGCAAATTTTACAACAAATCTATAAGTACAAGATAGTCATGTATTACAAGAGGGAGGGTCATTTGATTTAGGATGTGAGGTGCCTGTAAGGCGTGTGCCCCAGAGCACCACAGCCATAACCTAACTAGAGGTCGTCACTTTTGCTGGCATACTTCTAAACAATGTTTATCTCACTCCGAAGTTGCTCTTAGATAATCACAATTCATCGTAACCAAAGCAAATACAGTAAGCATGACTAATAATTTATTTTAATATTTAAATGCAGCGTGCCTTTTTCTCATCAAAATAACATTGCAAATTTAGTGCAACATTTTGAAAAGTACAATATATTATTACATTAATCATATGTACAGTTGATTTAAAATAAAAGGTTACAGCCCAAACTTGATTCATTTTTGAGCAGCACCTTTTACTTCCTAAAATTTTACCATGTATGGTACCATTTAACTTTCAATTTTTTTGAATTTTATTGAACCATGTAACTATTTCTATATTTTTGTAAGAAATTCTGTATATTCTCTTCGATATATTTTCTCCGTCAATTATAGATCTAACATTTTTAGGTAACGAGTTAAATAAATGTTCAGCATAATAAGTATAATGAAGAGCGTCAAGTAGTGCATCAAACGTTCAAATCGTTTATATTTACCTCAACAGGTCAACAAATGTATTGATGTTATAGATGCCTTTTTTTTAATGTAATTTATAGCCTCTCAAAATAATAATAATAATGTTTAGATTAATTTTTGATATCATTTATATGTTTTTGTTATTTAAAACATATGTCAACATCTCGTATTTTAAATATAATTTTATATTACTTCATTCATAACAAATTATAGATAGTATCATTTAAAAACAGCTATATGTATAATATATATGTATGATAAAAATTCATTTTTGTCTTATACCTTCTATATGACACTGGGCTTGATACTGCTCGATTAGACGATCAAATAACACTTAAAAACCAATTGTCACTTATAAAATAACTTAATAAAAACACTCAATTTACAGTTTTTAAAAACATATATACATAGCTATGTTGCGTGTACAAGTTGTAACGTTTTCAAATGCGTATATAAAAATATAATAAATATGCTGTAGTTCGTTCTGCAAACTACACACAAAATTGAGCCAGAGCGGAGAACGTTTTTCTTTGTTAATAACATGTGATTACGACGTCATTACCTGTTCACGACATGTATTTAATTTTAAATTAACGATTTATTTCAGTAATAAATTCCCTTCATAAGTTTTATTACATGAATATTATTATAATTATTTTTCAATGAGTAAAAATATATCAAGAATAAATAAAAATAAATAAATAATATAATAATTTCAATACAAAATAATAAATAATCAAGAATGTGATATTCAAGAATAATTACGTTTTTTGCTTGTGTACAACGTGACTTCCGACTCAAATGCTCGACAGGTGAGACAGCTCGTCTTCTAGTTTGGTGTACATGCCTGGCGAGAGTGTCCGAAAGACATGAGGCGCCTTCTCACTTCTTTTGGAAGTCAAATTCTTACACAAGAAAAACATATAACATATTCCTCCAACCAAGCATTTTTTATACATTTCAGCTCGTTCTATAAACTACACACAATATTTGAGCCAGCTTCGAAAATGTTCTTGTGTTATAAACAGCTGGTTAAAAATCGTATGTAAAAATTAAATATACGTCTTGAACAGGAAGTGACGTCGCGATCAGATAGTTCTCAGCTCTGTCTCAATTTTGTGTGTACAATTTGCAGAATGAACTTGCGTCTGCTCTGCGTTCTTCTTCAGCTTATTGTTCACGAGGAGAGCCGACCGCCTCAGAGGGGGGTGGGGCTCCTCCTCGTCATATGTTTTTTGTTGTTTATATTTTCACCTGTACGGTCAAGCAGCGAGTGAAAGTCCAGTGTCTTATAGAAGGTAAGACAAAAATGAATTTTTATTATCATGTCACCTCGCTCGATATTCTAACTTTCAATCATAATACTCGCACACCATTGTGTAAGAATTATAAGTTTTTTATTTAAAAAAATGTTTACTAACGATAAAATTCCATATTAAGCGTTCAAGTTTCACCAATTTATTTCTGTGAAAAAACAAAAAAAATTGAATGGTGGCTGTTAAACTACACCATAAAAAAACAAATCATTTCTTTAATAATAACAAACAAAAAAATGTTTGACAGGTTTTAATATTTATATTTATTTATTATTATTTTCCTTTTGCTTGGGTCTAAGTTGTACAACCACTAATTGGAATCACTAATGAATGGATCCCAATTAGTACATTCATTTTCTTGGCGTCGCAGAACGTAAAATATTGATTTCTCTTTTTGCCAAACAAAATTATTTTTAAAAGATCCCCATCTATAAAACTACAGAGTATTACCTTGTCGTCTTTATTTATTTATTTATTTATTTATTTTTTTTTTTTTATGTTTTATTTGTTTATTTAATTATGGTATCCTGGTGTTCTGGCACCATTGCTAAATTAAAAATCTTTTAACCAATAAAGCTATAGAACTGAAATTTGCAAATTTGGATACACAGGGTATAGAATAAGACTTGATGGACAGCATTGAAATTGATTACAATAGAATATTTATCAAGCAACTTTCCCCAATGACATAATAATCATAGGTCATAATATTCGTTAAAATTATTTGGTTGCCATTAATTGAGTTAGGACCATAGATGACTAGATGGATGAAAAATGAAAAGAAATATATCCTACTATCATTTGCTACAACTTTGTATGTCTCCTTTTCAAAATAATATTTTATTCAATGATGTACAACAAAATACCATAATTTTCAACCCCTCAATCTATTTTTTAGTCCCGGACACTCACATGCACCGCGAAATTTTGTTTTACTTCCCGCGAACCGTGTTTAACACTCTCCAGCGGTATTCAGTGGAATTTCTTGTGCTGAGTGAACAGTAAATGGTTTAAGTAAATGAATGAATGAATAAATGAGCAAATAAGCAAATCAACAAATAAATAACTCAATTTGAAAGCTCCTTGCACTCTCCTTAAACGTCTCTTCTGCAATTTTATAATAATATATTAGCTTAATAAAATGAATTTATTTGACTGCTTTTCTTATCTCTCGGGAGTTAAATTTATTGAAAAACGATTATCGCAACCATTCTTTAGTTTTCACATTAAAATAGCGGTATTTTATTGCAAAAATGCATAGAAGTTGAAAAAAAAGGGAAATGTTGTGTAATAAATGCACAATATTTATCATGTTGGAATTGAATTTCAACTTTAAAAAGAAAAGGTAAAAATAGAAAGAAAAATATATTGAGACGCTGATAGTAAAATGTTTAAAAATCAAGATGTTGCTTCGCGAATAGATTTGAGTTGACAAGTGTACACTAGTTACGTGACTGAGAAACCAGTTTAGTGTCTCACGATACGACGGCGCATTCTTCAAGGCATCGTGTAAATAACTTTCCTTGCGGCGTACGTGTCATGCATGGAATGTTATCTTGGGGAGGATTCATACTAAATCTTGAAGCCAAAGCACTACAACAAAATATCAAACAATAATTCTCTCTTTCCAGTATACGTTGTACAGTACACTCGAGCAAAATTGAATTTTATCTGCCATAAAAACTTAGCGGATAGGAATAACATTGAAACTCTGATGATAGTTTGAGGCGTAATTTTTTTTTAATTGTGGTCTAGAGTGTTCAAACACTGCATCGATTATTTTATTACAATTTGGTTTGAGATATTTTCTTAACGTCGAGGTGACTAGTAGTTAATAATTGTATTTCATTCAGATTGAATTGTTTCACTTCTTTTTTAAAACCACACAAAAACAAATTAATTTTCTATTTTTGTCGTTTCTGTCATCTTGTCAAGATTTTAAATTAATTTGAAATGTTTAAAAATATAACATTTTGTAAAATAAGTAAATGCCACGTACTTTTCCACCTACACAACATGTTCAATAGAGTTTGTTCTTACATTTCCAATTAATGCTGAGTATAAGTTTTTAACAAAAACAAATAAAAAATCCCAATTTCTTGACTTCAATAATATAGTAAAGACTGCGATATGTTTGTCTTTAATATCACAACAGCTCAATTGTTATGTTTGTTCGTTGGATTGTTTTCCTACGATTGTTTCATATTTTATTTTGTTGTGCAGTACTGTTAAACATTTATCACAAATGAATTCTTAAAAAAAAATACACTCAATAACTTTTATAAATGTATATAAACATTTGTTGACATATTTTCTGCTGCTTTTATGGTAATTAAACAGAGAAGGTTTGGAGTTTTCCCCTTATTCTTGTAATTTTTTGCTTCATTTAAAGTTGAAACTAAATTCCTATCAACATCATAAAATATACAAGTTTCATTTATTTTATCCAATCGACGTTATCAGAATTTTAACAAGAAATGTTTAAGCTTTACTTTTTTAATTCATAGAAATAAATAAAATATTCATTTGCTAATCGACTAAAGTGCAACTCCAAGCAATCATGGAAACAAATTACATTTGGATTAGTAGAAATCAATGGAAAATTAGCACTTAAAAAAATATATGTTTCATCTATAATTAAATACGAAAAAAAAAACTACTACTAAAGATTTCAATTGTAATAGGTAAATATTTCCCCTGAACAGGTAATGATATGCAACAGTGTTACTTAATATGGTGAAATGTCACATAATGTAGATAAGGTACATCTTTATTTTTACCTGAATTAGGAATTATTGTTGTGAAGTGTTATTCAATAATTTTATGATAATCTTCATCATAAAACATAAATCAAGATTATATTCAAGGCATCCATATTATAATGGTTAACATTCGTATATTTTTTCAGTTATGTAATGTATACATTACATAACTGAAAAAATATACGAATGTTAACCATCAATACTTAGACATTTAAACAACGGTACTGTGCAAAAATTTAAGTACCATAAGGAGTACTTGCTCCTAAATTTACAAGTCTGTAGCTACTTTTATATAAAAACTACACAAACTGCAGAAATATTAAATTTTGAGGAAAATCAAATAATTATTTAAAATAGCTTTCAAAAACGTGTAACTGTGCACGATTGTAGAGTTATACAAGACCTTTCTTTTTATCATTTGAATGCATGTTGGAGAAATGCTTGTTTTCGAGAAATTTGAATTTCTTCTTCAAGACTCATATAGAGTAGCTTGTAGAGGACGATTATACGCACTAATTAAAAATTGATGTTACTATCAACCGCCTGGGTTGAAATTTTACATTATAATTGATGCTGGAGTCTAATGTTTATCTGTTGCAATTTACTGAATTTTTATAACTTTTTTTCTGTGTCTAAAAGGTATTTTAAATGTCACTTAATGCTGCAATAATGGCAAATCACTCAAATATTGCAATTTTGGAATTGCGTGAATAATTATGTTGTGTGCAGCACATTTTATATTTAATATGTAGGAAATTATGTTACTTGTGTTACTTTAGCTATTTATTTTTTCATGCTGAAAAGAAAAAAAGAAGTTCAAATAACAATTAAATTTTTTTTTCTTTGTATTATTCCAATGTTATGTATTACTATTATAAATTAAAATTTGAAATTTAAGGTAAATTTGTTGGCATGCAAATATTGTCAGAGTAACTTTGTTACTACACAATCTGTCTGTCATGTGTAACAATTACGTTATTGACAAAATACGTACATGTTATCTGAAATACGCTTTGCTTGTTGAAGTTTTGCCATTCCAAGAGTTAAGGTATTTCTACTTCTCCAAGATATATAACCTGTAATTATGAAGATAAATTACAACATTGGTCTTGTTATAATTTTCAACCAAGTATCCGAACTAAACTTTTGTGTTTTTCTTCATTAAGTTTATAAAATATTCGCATCATTTGTATATTTAAAAAACAGCATTCAATTAAAGCTACATGCTTAGGATCCAATTGATTGCATGCTAATGGCTTCTTACTGGTTAAAACCAGTCAAAACATTTGTTACTATGTATTTTTTTTATAATGTATATAATTTTATTGTTTTGTTTTTTCTCATATTTGGATGACCAGTTACATTTTATAAGTGTTTGGTGTGTATACGCTGTACTGTTCTTCTATCACTCTATTTATAAATTATATGTGTTTTGAGAGTGTTAAAAAAAAAGTAAAAAAAAAAAAATAATAAATAAATAAATGGAAGGTCGATTAGTTGGCACTTTGATAAATATGGAGTTATTTTGATGCAGATATCATTAAGTGCAATTCTTTATCCTACACAGAAAGAAGATATTACGTAATTTATCTTGTATTTACGTCATTATAGCATAAATGTTGCAAAAATTAGAAGTACACAAACACTAATGTTATGCAACAAAATAATTATGCTCTGTAACATAGTTATTATACCGTATAAGAATAAGATTTCTTTATTGACCCAGGCAGTTCATAGTAACATGGTGTTACAACAAGCCTTGGTCCTGCCAACTATTTACAAAAAAAAAAAAATAATAATAATAAAAGATATACACACACACACACACATATATATATATATATACACAGAAAAAAATAAAACATGTACGGTAACTAAAAAACTTCATTTGCTCAGAAATAGGTGTAAGAACTGAACATTCCGTCTCCACAATTGAAAAAATGAAAAGGAGAAATTTATCACAAATATTTTTTTTTATATGTGACAATGCTACCTTTTCCCTTGTATTAGCTCCCAAAAACAGTTGAGAAGTATTGTATTGCCCATCACGGTACATGTAAAACCGCCCGGGGCCTCGCGTGGCTTACCTGCAGCTAGGGTTTAAAAGCAAAGCAGGTGTAAGGTGTGCGTATATATTTTAGTATAGACATTGTCATTATGAAATTTTATTTCATTATTATTTTTTATTATTCAAAATAAAATTCACAATGTAATTAACTTGCATTTACTATATTAATATGTACACAATTTTTTTTTATTGCACACTGATAGATATTTAAATATGATGGCTAAATATAACACGAGTATAATATTGTTTATAGTATTATATTATACTGTGTAATAATTTGGATAATTCCTATTATACAGATACATAATACAGTATTATAAGTATTATAATTAAATTTTAAATAAAATTAATCCTATAAGATATTTCAATAATGTATAAGTTATAATTGTATTTATAATATTTTACTTAATTAAGTAAAATATTATAAATTAATTTATACAATATAAATATAAAGATATATATATATATATATTCTTAATTTCTTATATTGATATAATAAAAATCAATCAAAATATTATAAATATAAATACAATTATAACATAATAATATAATACCATCTTTTTCATTAATTGTTATTATTTTAAACACACAATTATACAAAATCCAATCAAGACATATATCCTTATCGGTTAATTCATAATTTTTTTACGCAATGTCTTATTAATTTATATTTTTATAAAGTATCTACAGAAAACACGCAAGTTAATTTTCAAATAAAAAGACCTATTTTAGTAGTGAATTATCAAAAATTTTGAATTTATAAATTTTAATTTTAATTAATAAATATTTTATAAGTAACTCAAAAATAATTTTTTCATAATAATAAACTTAAAAGAAAAGTGTTAAATTTGTCATCGTGCAATCAGTGTGCAATAAGAAAATGTTTTGTACAGTAAATTTTAATACATTGTTGTATATTATCGATATGTATTAAAATATAATAATAATAAGTGACATAATTAATTTAAAGTTTTCTTCATTTTAAGTGTTTTGTAATCTTCCCTCCAAAACTAAAAAAAAAGGGGGCTTCTTTCATCTTCTACGTGTAAAAAGTAAGAAGAAATAATTTAAATAAATATTATCAAAATTATTTGTTTTACGTTAAAAATATCACATTTTTATGAAATTCTAATTAAAATTCATTAGCAATGTTAGTTTTGTAGTAATAATTCAAATTAAGTCAGGTAATCAAAGTGATGAGTTTAAAAAAACAGTGAAGCTTATATACTCTGGAGGCAGCTTGATCCTTTACTCGCGTTAGAATGTTATAGACAGGCAGGTAGGACAATAGATATAGGGTAGGTATAGGAGGTAGGGTGTAAAGGTGGAGAGGGAGGCGGTCAAGTAACAAAAGGTCGCAAAATTTGTTTTCATTTTTTTTTTTAACAATACAAGCTTTTGATTATATGTATAATGCAACTGTAGTGTATAGCTGTGCGAGTACTTGCGTGGAAGTTGGGAGAAATATATTTCATTTACCTGACCTGTTGAAGCAGGTGTGACAATCAAAGGATTTTTAAATATTTTTTTTTAGATGAGGTAAATGCAAAAATCAATTGGTTCATATTTAATTCCTCAGTTCAGTTACTTTTCAGTTGTGACAATTGATAATTTTTCTCTGTGTATATATATATATATATATATATATATATATATATATATATATATATATATATATATATATATAAATATATATATATAATATATATGTTGTAAAATTTGAATTTCGAGCGAGGTGACATGATGAATGAGGAAAAATTTTGGTCTTACCTTCCACTTGAAGACCCTGGGCTTTACACTCGCTGATAGTTTATATTGAATTTTAACAAAAATTAAAATTACGTCACTAAATGTACATATTAAAAACTCAATTCACTAGTCTTTAAAATTATACATAGCTATGTTAAAATTAACTCACACAAACATGAACGTTTTCGGAAAGCATTCGTTTTTACACGTGGACATCACTGGACATCACTCTTACAGCCATATAAGAAAGATATACCACAAGACCGTATAGAGAGAGAGAACAAAGTTGAAGTGCAAAATAACAACCATTCCCCCCTCCCATTGCGTAGGTCAGTGCGCATCGGGAGACGAACCAATTTTTCATAAGTTCAGTGACATAGGAGTAAGGAAAGCCGACACACGTGTAAAAACGAATGCTTTCCGAAAACGTTCATGTTTGTGTGAGTTAATTTTAACATAGCTATGTATAATTTTAAAGACTAGTGAATTGAGTTTTTAATATGTACATTTAGTGACGTAATTTTAATTTTTGTTAAAATTCAATATAAACTATCAGCGAGTGTAAAGCCCAGGGTCTTCAAGTGGAAGGTAAGACCAAAATTTTTCCTCATTCATATATATATATATATATATATATATATATATCGACGGCTACGCGGCTAATGTGATCATCAGAACATCTCGCGCGTACACACAATCTGACTATCAGACTTTCTCGCGATTCGCACAATCTGACTATCAGACTTTCTCGCCGTTCACACAATCTGACTATGTCGTTTTACACAAAGTGACTATCAGACATTTACGCACAAAGTGACTATCAGAAAGTATTATGATGACTTACCCCATGAAGGCCATGAATAATGTTGTTTAATAATTTGTGTAAAGCAGTTAATTAATAATATTACATTTTAACAGTTCACAAGTTACATAATAGTAACACAATTATTTTTGTAATATGTATTTTTGATTTTATTCTTTATTATTATATCAATAATTAACATTAACATGTCACAGAATGTAATTTAATATTAAACTGGTATAAAAAAAACTTTAAAGCTAAAAAAATTGCTTCACTAGAACTGCACTGACTGATGAACAGACCTCAACTGAATGAAACGCTTATTTTACTTATAAAATAGAGATATTAGACTTTGTACTATTACCTCTTATATTTATATTTTTGACTGTGCCCCGTTTGATTGAAAGAGAAGTTGGAGTTTTTTTTGTCTTGTTTACGTAAAAATACTACATTATTAACTAATAATGTCGTTGTAGGTATATAAAACTATTTTCCATAAATTATTTAATACTTATATTTATCAATTAGAGTGCATAATTATTTAAGTAGTTATTTTGAATTAATTTTGAAAAATATTAAATAATAAGTTAATAATAAAATAATAATAATTAAATTCAAATTGTATTTTTTTATTTTATTAAAATAATTTTTTTTTTGGGAAAAAACAAATCTAATTAAAAAAAATGGTATAAAAAATAAAAAAAATTATAAAAGATAATATGTAATTGATCTATAAAATATCGTAATCATTTATAATATAATCCGTATAAAAAATTAGGTTTTCAAATTTAAAGAAATATTAATTATTTATTATTATTGTAACGAATAATATTTGTTTTTTAAAAGAAGTTTTTTTTTTTTTTTTTTCATTACCACTTATTTAACTTCATTTTTCACATCAACATTGTCTATATACATACATTGTCAAATAAAACATTTAAAAACAAGGTATAGGATACTGAGTGAAAAGACGATTTTAAGTGAGACAAATATATTAACTAGAGAAGTGAGACAATATAGTAATTACTATTGTTTATTCACTATAAATTTATAGGTTGGAATGTGTAGTAAGATCACCACATTAATATCGTCCACTTTCAGATTTGGATGATAAAATTAAGCTAATGTGTAATATTATTTAAAAAAAAAAATTTCATGAACTTCTGGAATAAAGTGTCTTTGTATTGATGTAGGCGTTCACGGTTCGATGTATGTGAATTGTTGCTAGTCATATTGACCCTTGCGGGATAACCGTGGCGGGTGTTGTTCTTCTCCTTGTTGTCTTGACGACGTGTTTAATGACATAATGTTTAAGTGACATTTAATTTTGGTGTTGACTTTAGTGTATAGTATAGATTACTAAACAAATTGTACTCCAAATCGAACTTACATAATTATTGTGTATTTATTGTTGTCCGTGCAAGTTGTATCCAAGTGTGTAGCTTCATTGGTTGAGGAGATGATAATGCTGTCAATACATGGGCTCGACCTGCCAACATCTTGATCCTAACTACATGTAGTAAAAGTTAACATTTTGATTTGTAAATAGAAGTTTATATTAATACTAGATGAACAAATGTGACGATATCCATTTTTAAAGAAGAAAAAAATGACGTAAATTCAGAGTATTTTGTAGAACATGCAAAACAATGAAATACAATTGCATGGTAAAACAATTGATTTATAGATATTAAAAATATTCTCTTCAAATCAAGATAACTGAATTATAAAATTTTGTGTGTCACAAAGTATTTTTAACTTAAATGTTTAAATAAAAAAAGATGTAAAACTCGAATTACACATGCAATAAAACGTTCCATTTTCTCCTTGACTTTTTCATTATTTCCTGCTTGATAAACATAGCTAACTTTTAGTTTGAGAACATTAATTTGACTCTTCCGACTAAATTTTTAAAAACTTTAACACCTTGTGAATAAATTAAAAGTTTCCTCAAATATGAACAACAAAATTTCTGGATAATACAAACGAACATTAATTCTTATACACTGAATTATAGTATTATTAAAATCTACCTCAATCGATTAATATAAACATGGAAATACTTCCAACAATCATATTAATCACTTTTTTTTTGTAGTTGCGAGAAAAAAAACACGATAAGAATAATAATAATCAAAAGAGCTGTAGAAAAAAAATAATGATACTTCAAACAACGGTGCAAAGCATACCTGAAAAGCATCATTGCGTCACCACTAGGACATTTGTTGCTGCTATTCGATTTATATTACGCATAAGCATAGTCCAAATTACAGAATACATTTGTTAGTATATTATGTGTTAATTAAGTGCTTTATATTATAAATTATAACCTAGTGTCCTAAATACGGTCCATAATTTTACTGCCAAAACCAGTTACTTACTAAGCTTTGATTAAAGAAAAGTTACAAACATTTCTCACTTAAATTTTTAAAGTAAAGCAATCATGACAAGGACGGTTCTATTAAACAAAATTGCGGTTTGTAGACAACATACATTTTTATAATACTAGTTTGGTTATGCATGCTTTTGCTATTGAAATGGTAATAACTTCAGTTTTATTAAGAAAATTCTATGCATATGTTTTTATTTATTAAGACTATTATTTTAAATACTTCACAGGAAAAGTTTTAAAAATGTGAATAATGAAGAAAGTTCAAAATTTTCTTTTGATACCCCCGGCTTTTAAAATACAGAAAAATTGACTATTTTAGTTGCTTTTAAAACCAACAACAATTATTAACCTTTTAATGTCATATTGCTTTTATTTTCTACAATTAGATGACAAAAAAGTAGTGAAATTAGTGAAGAAAAAAAAAAGCAAGTCTTTACATATAATAATTAATTTCTAAAGAATTCCAATTGCTCAATTTATGTATGGAAAGTTCTCAAATTAATCCCAATGCTGCCATCTTTCCGATAGTTGGCTTACTATATCAACAAACTTAAACAATTTAAATTTTTGTTTGTAAGCAAGAACGTAAGTGACCTGATCCATGTTGTTGAATTAATTTCATTTATAAATTAACTCCATAAAAGTCAATAAAATTAATCATATCGTGTACTCGTCCCTCTCTCAGCAAATGCTTCATGAGATATAACAATTATGACAGTTTTTATACTTTTTGTTTTATATAGGAGGCACATCGTATAAAAATAAAATACGTAATTTACGCTGCATTTCATAATTGCTATATTGTAGAGCACAAACGTTACTATTTTGTAATAACATAAGCAATTATGCTGAATATCTTAACTATTATGTTATCACTATAATCATATTGCACACAGTTTGAAATATTGAAATTATTTTCTCGTGAAATAAAAATACTTCAACATTTGAAATGCCTTGCAGGAAGCTTGATTAGCCATCCAAGTAAACTAGTGACAATAATAAGTGCTCTATGCTGCCCAACTCCAGTAATTCACTATAGTATGCAGAAAAGTGGAACGTAAAGCATACAACCAGATGTCGCTGTATATATCCTGGAGGTTAGGCAAATAGTCGGACACTCTCAATGCTCGCGTCAAGACTGCTGCCAAAATAATTGGATTATTATTATTTTAAACACACTATTATACAAAATCCAGCCACGGCATAGCTTTACCGGTTGGTTCATAATATTTTTACACGCCTTATTAATTTACATTTTTCTATGATACAGTTATATTTCAAAACAAATAAAGTTTTAACACAAAAATCGCAAGTGAATTTTCAAATTAAGAGAGATATTTTAAAACAAATAATTAATACTTATATTTTAAATTGTTAAAAAAAAATTCTTTCATATTAATTTTCATAACATTTTTATTTTTAAAAGTTTTTAACTCTAATAAAATTTGATTCCATAATTTAGGCAACAATGATTTTTTTTAGTGTTTTCAGTGAATATATTAACAAATTTTGGTAGAAAATTCAGATACTGCAAATTGAGTGAAGAGTCCATAACCATGAAGTAATTATCATAAATAAAAACACTCTTGCAAATGTCTTCCATTCGTAATATATTATATTATAAAGTATTTAAAATATTCATTATTGCTATATATTATAACGTATTATATTTATTTTTAGTATTCTAATTTGCATTTTTTTCAACTCCGTCGGGGGCACTGTTTTACTATTTTTTATTATTAAATATCAGCTAGCAAATCATAGGCAGTGCGGAGAAAGGAGGAATCCCTAATTTTCTATTACCTTTAGCATAAATATCTGGACTTCTTTTTTTAAGTTATGCACTAAGGCGAGAAAATGTTAAATAAAAAATATTGGCAATGAGCATTGTTATTTTTGAGCCACTCAAATGAATTTTGCAACTGAAAATTAAAAGGATAATAATATTGTAAATTAAAGATTATAGAAATCAATTTATAAATGAGTATTTATTATTTGCTTGGGTAAATATTTCTGCAATATACGGCATACACGTAACGAACGTGAGCTAGATAAATACGACTCACATTTATTCTAATTTTTCTTAAATGTTTATTCTACCAGTAAAATTAAAGTGTATACATCATTGTGATATTATATTTTACAATTCAATTTCAGCACGTATTTATATCATAAGAATAACATAATAAATTTATGAATGAGAAAATATATTTTCACAATAATTTTGTGTACAACTTTTTAAATTTCGCTTCGTTTGTGACTTGCTTGGCAAAGTGAACTGCAAGCTGGCGCTTGCGATTTATTCTTAAACTCACTTGTAAAACATAGTAACAAACTTTAACGTTAGGTGGCATTATGCTTCATGTATGGTAAATGCTCTAAATTGATTCACCAAAAATTTAAAGCATACTGAATTTTAATTAGCAAGAAAAAATAAACATTTGTCGGTAAAATGACTAAGTAAAAAGCTAACACAATTAAAATTTTAATCTCATTTGTTACCAAAGATAATGTTTCATTTGTTGTCATCCCAGATAATTATTTTCATGTAAAATATTTCAGTCCTGTCACTCGTCAATGTATTACTTCATTTATCTTTAAATTATATTTTATTCAACAATATTAAACGCATAAACATTTCATTAAACAGTAGAGTGTTGACGTGTGCTATTAAAATGTTTCTATTTACATTGAAAACTTGGGTCACTTATATAACAACTTATAAATGCATAAAACATAAGATTTATTTAATTTAATACATTTAATTAATAGAAAAAAGCCTTGGATTGTTAGACCCTCGTAAATATATTAGAATATAATAGATATAATGATTAAGTGTAAACGTAAACTACTTGTGTCCATCCATCATAGTGTTTGTAGTAATATAAATATAAGGATAGTTTTACTCATAGATTTAATCTTGCGCTTTGACGCCATATGTGATAAGAAATAACATTGACAAGGGAGAATGTGATTTTTGTCATTTAAAAAACAAAACAAAAAATATTCAACAACTTCTGTTGTTTTCCAAAAATAAACAATTTACACAAGAGAAAAAAAAAATTATAGGAACTTATTAATTACTCTCTAAAAATGGTCTAAAATGATATTTTTCCTATGTTTAGCAATGTATTTATGTGCTGCAGCTTGGAGCAAGCGCGCAATTTCATGCTATATATATGTATATATGTATTATTATGTATATATTATATGCTATATATATGTATATGTTTTATAAAATAATATGGCAAGATTGATAGGAATCACATTTCTCAATTTCACTGTGAAAAGCAGTTAACAAAAAAATTGAAGTGCCTGCTGTTGTGATTTGATTTGATCAGCGATGAAAATGCGAGGAATGTTGTCTTGAACCACTTGATAGCAATCTCACCGGAGAGACACGACTTTCCTGGGGTTGTCACGTGCGCTGTGCGTACATAGTACATACCTACCTCGACAACACAACTGCACACAATACGTCGATTGACTTCCACAATATCTGTTAGCCACTTGATTGCACTCTCACCTGATAGAGACACGACTTCCACAATATCTGTTAGCCACTTGATTGCACTCTCACCTGAGAGAGACACGACTTCCACAATATCTGTTAGCTACTTGATTGCACTCTCACCTGATAGAGACACGACTTCCACAATATCTGTTAGCCACTTGATTGCACTCTCACCTGAGAGAGACACGACTTCCACAATATCTGTTAGCCACTTGATTGCACTCTCACCTGAGAGAGACACGACTTCCACAATATCTGTTAGCCACTTGATTGCACTCTCACCTGATAGAGACACGACTTCCACAATATCTGTTAGCCACTTGATTGCACTCTCACCTGAGAGAGACACGACTTCCACAATGTCTCTTGTTGTTAGCTATAGCCATGTTTAATTATTCCTTTGGAGAAAATTATTTAAAATTGTTTTCCCTCCTTTTTGATTCATTGAAAACATGAAACTCTTTAGATTGTTTTATAAACTACACACAACTCTTGAGCCAGCTTTATAATTTTTCCTTTGTTAAAAACATCTGATCATTACGTCATTATAATAATAATAATTAAGATTTTATTGAGCAAATTATTACAATACAAACATTGCACATAGTCAAAGGAGGTTGCTCAGCAGGAGATCAAAAAAGGCAAAGCCCATACAACATTTGATATCCAAGTATACGAAGTAAAAGATTATGATAGACATAAAAAAAAAGATAAATAAGTAATATATATATGAAAAAAAAAAAGTAGCACATTTACAACTAGATACTAGTTTTGAACTTAGAGGAAGACAAATTTCTGAAGCTAGTTTCCAACTTATTGTTTAAATTAACACTGCGGGGGAAAAAAGAAGCATTGTAATATGCTGCTGAAATACATGGAACATCATATTCAACACTATGCCTTCCACGCAACTTGCTAGGTTTAGTGCGTATGTTAATTAATTGTTTACTACGTATTATATATTATGGTTGAGCATTGTTATTTCTATCGTTTAGAACTTTGAACTTGATAAGAATAAACGAAACTTTACAAAAAAAAGTTCCATGCTCAACATGCGACTCACTTTCATCGGCTCAAAAAACAAGATCAACCAATGAATGTGTCTTATTTTGTTGGTCAGTCAATCACTGTTAATGAGATTCACTTTACTTTACAGAACAAACTTATATAATATGTGAAGAAATAATAAACTTTGTTATTGATCCAGGCAATTACAAATATAGTTACTACACGTACAACCAAATTATAGATCAACTAGCGTTGCTCCAGTCGTTATTTACAATAATAAATATTCTAATAATTATAATTAAAAATAGTTTTATCTCATCTGTATGTCTAACGACAAATTCAAATAATAATTTGAATTATTATTATATTATATATAATAATAAATAAATATATTATTATTATAATAATAATTATATTATTATTATAAATATATTATTATTTGAATCTGTATTATAGGCCAAATTTGAGTGTGTGGTATTAGAGGCAATTTTAGAGTTGGGATCAAAATATTCTGATTAATATTCTTTATTCATTAATTTTTTCACGAGATATTATTGTAAAGCTTTCTAAGTACTAATGGAAGATTATTTTTGCAGTAATAAAATATGGACTCCATTCACATAATTTAGACTTTTGTTTTTGGACCGAGACTTTCTTAGAATTTCTGACCAGTACATTTATTATAGTTATGAATAATAATAATAATATAAAAATTCTGGAGTGTTTATTTAAAATAAAGCACAAACAAAAACGAAGAGGGAAGGTTTATATAGGTTTATATTAGGTAATTTCATACCTAGCAAGTTAATAATTGTTAATTATGATCTAAAAATAAATAAAATAAGAAATACCTCTTGGAATAAAGCATTGAAGTGTTACTTAGAAACTAATAATGACAAGGCTAAAAATAGTACTCTTTTTATTTTGAAATTCCTTGCCTTCGCAAAGTTCTTTCATATAAATAATTAGAGAGAGAGAGAGAGAGAGAGAGAGAGAGAGAGAGAGAGAGAGAGAGAGAGAGAGAGAGAGAGAGAGAGAGAGAGAGTTCAAATGACGATAAAAATTCCATGAACCAAAGGACTTTATATAAAACGCAATAATATTACCTCTTTACAGTAGAAAATATAAACATATAAAAAAAAAAAGAGAAAAAAAAAAAAAAAAAACTAAGTTATAGCCATGAATGTTTGCAAAATCGAATAATAATTTGAAATGTAAGATAATGAGATTCTATTCATTAAATTAGTTTGCCTGTGTGTATAAATTTCATTATAGAAGAAACCTCTACGGTACTGCTATATGATTGTGTCGTCATGCAAATGAGGAAACCTTATGATTAGTTAATCATGAATAAAAACATATGAATTATACACGATACCATGTTCAATTCACGGAGGGATGCATCAAAATATAATTTAATCTCCATAATATAGCAGATGAATAGAGCACTAGTCTATATCTCTCTTTTTTTTTTTTTTTTTTTTTTTTTTTTTTTTTTTTTTTTAATCACATCTAATACGTAACTTTTATATTTCCAATTGAAAATAAGCATACGTTGAATTTTATTACTCAGCATTAATTCAAATAAGTAAATAATAAAACATTCTTGAATATGTCATGACATTTATTGCTGCAATTCTTGTATCTTTGTTTTGTATTTTGCTAATATAATGTTGTACATGTATTTTGGTCAAGGCTTTATAAAGTATTGATATCAAGCCATTATAAAGTTAGTAATTCTAATATTTATTGCAAATGAGTTTGTTGTGCCATAATATATTATGCTTCTTATCAAACTTATTTCTAAATATTATATTAAAACATTGAAACTCAATTCATAAATTAATAATGATAATTATATCAACATCTGCAAGTGCTTATTCCAGTCTATAGGGTGTATGCGCATGGCGTCATAAATAATAATAATAATAATTAACGGCTTTTTTATTTGGGCGAAATCAGGCGTACAACCTCTCAATTTAACCCAACTGTGTAACAGTACAGTCAGTTACATTTTTTGTTAGTATAACATCAACATATAGCATGAAAATTAAATTAATAATTTATTTGATAAATTTTAATTAAAGTTGTTAATTTAATAACTAGAATTTAAAAATTTAAGTTAAGTATTACTTTCACTTAAATTTATATAGTTGAGAATATATATACACTTAAAATTGTTGTTAGTAGATATGAAAATTAATAATAAAAAATAGTGGTAATAATAATTGAGAAATAAGTGAATGCGCTGAATGCGCTTCGACGCCATACTGGATCAATGAACAACATATTTAAGACAAACAAATGTAATAGTATATAGAGCATGTTGCCCTGACTGGATCTATTAACCTATTTGTTTTGCAATAAAAATATTATTTACTTTTTTTTTTTTTAAATACTCGTACCAACATATTTCATAAGCAGAAAATTTAAAACATCTATGCAGTAGCTACTTTTTATTTTCTAATAAATTTAATGTTTTGAAACCTAATATTGAATGCAATTTGTATTTCGAAAGTGTCACTGCCTACTCTACTTGCACTTCTCGTCTCCCACAGAGGGTTTTTGACGCGCGTATGCAAATTTAACATAACAATCAAACACAAACTGTGGTTCTCATTTTATTACGACGTTGGCTTTAATTAAACTGGCAAACGTGATATATTTTACTTATTTTATACATTAAAAAAAAAAGAAAAAAAAATTCACTGTAGAGTACGTCATTTGATTTTTGTTTTTTGTTTCTTTCACTATAAATAAATCCTTCAAAGACTTTTGAAATGGTTTGAGTTCCAGGAAAAAAAAAAAAAAAAAAAAGGTTGTGCTAAAGTTTTGCTTGATATTCAATAATGATGGTAAGAGAGGAAGATACGCATATCTCGTTATAATTTGTTTTCTTGTTATAAAATATGTATTTATCGCAGATCTTATTGAAATATCTTTCCTTTTTTTCTTTCAAATTTTCTATATTTTATTAAAATACATCATTCATAAATTAATTCATTTTAATTTCATATCTCATTATTGGAATATTTGTATCATTTTTCTCAATCTTTACACAGGTTTTTGCCTTTTAAATGTCTACGTATTATATATATATATATATATATATATATATATATATATATATATATATATATATATATATATATATATATATATATATATATATATATATATATATATATATATATATATATATATATATATATATATATATATATTAAAAAAAAAGGATAAAGATGTTTTCTTTTTTACTTTGGAGGATTTTTATCAACATGACTTATTTAACGGAGAGGAAAAGATCCAGACGCATCTTCAACGTTTTTAAAACAAAAAAACAAAAATAAAAAAATAAAAAAAGAGAGAGAGAGAGAGAGAGAGAGAGACATTAAAAAAGATTTCCAAAGAAAGAAAATATAAATATAAAAACAATAGAGAGACAAATTTTCTAAAGACAAAGCATTCTAAATTTATTTGTGAGGATTTAAATGTCAAAAATATAAAAGTGAAGAAAAAATTCTTCAACTTCTTCTTCCTTTTTTTTTTTTTTTTTTCTTTTTCTTTGCCTTTAACCTTACTTTAGCAGATTTGTGTTATGTCAAGTGGGAGGGAGGAGGGGGAAGAAATAAAAGGCAAAAAAGACATTTCTTAAGCTCAAGGAAAAAAAATATAACAGTCATAACAAGGAAAAACAACTCCAGGTATATTTATATACTTCCAAATCCAACATACTTACTGATGATGCACATTACCAACCAAAGTAACTTTCAATATCATTAAATCATCTAAACATGTTTGTTTATGTTTGTATTCAGTTTATGTTAGTTATTTCTATTTTTGTCATTAGGAAATAATGATTTAATTATTATTTTATATTGTATATTGTAAATATATAGAACGAAAGATTAAATTACAGTTTACTACTTGTTTTGCAAAGTGTAATTACACCAAACTTGATGTATATTTACATTTAATGTAATTGCATTTCTCAGTTTGTCAAATGTAAACACAATATCAAAGCTTCATACAAAATTGATTAAAATGTTTGTCATCCAGGTTCTGACATTTACATTCAACTTTGTGTTCTTGCATTTGAAATGCTCATTATATTGCAATGACAAGTCATATTCAAGTAGATTAAGCAATCCTGCGGACGTGTCATATAACTGAAACTCTATTAATTGGATTTCTATGACTATTATAAAAAAGAAACGTACAAACACTTTAAATCCATTATTTAAATTGACGAATATTTTATTTAATCACACATGGTAGCGTTATTAAATGTAGCTTAATACCCAAGTTTTAACTTCATCTTATATTTTGACGTGAATATCAATTTTACAAATGAATTAATATTTTACTTAACGAGTTTTTAAATTATTCACAACTCGTACAATATAAGCTCTTTTATTAATTGAAGATAATAATAATAGTAAAAACCCGGTTTATATTTATCATCACATTCGTACAATGATTTTACTTTTATCGTATGCACTGAACGATAAATATACGTGATTAAAACTGTCATAGAGTACACACAGTTCATAATTTTTTATCATACATAATTATTTTAAATATACATATATATATATATATATATATATATATATATATATATATATATATATATATATATATATATATATATATATATATATATATATATAGAGAGAGAGAGAGAGAGAGAGAGAGAGAGAGAGAGAGAGAGAGAGAGAGAGAGGTTTAATTAGGTTGTAGCAGATACAATATTTTTTAAATTTTCTGAAGCAGCTCAGTTTTTCATTAATTAATTTACATTTTTGCAGCTTTTGTGAATTGTTTTATAAAATGTTATTGTTAAGTTGTGATAAGAGACGATAAACCGAGCTGGTATGGCCGAGTGGTGAAAGCAGCTGACTCGTAAGCTCGTAACTCTGTACTCCTCATCGAGTATAGGTTCGGGCTACTGCTGGGTGCGTATATGAAGTGTGAGAGCATAACACGTTGCATGATGCATGTTTACATGCACGCCATGACGACTCACAGTATTCGGGAGGTGCATGATCGATGTGATTGCACCAACCAGCCTGCCTAGAGTTTCCACGGTTTCTCTAGGCTTGCATTGCGAATGCCGGTCTGTGTACTTAGGCCGTGGCCAGCCCGTGTATGCTTTTCCATTGATTGCAAAGTCCTTACCTATCGATAAGACGATGTCTTGGCTGGAACTGGAATTGGTGTAGCACGGTAACACAATATGGCAAGAGAGCAAGCCAAAGGTCAACCATTATAAAATGGTAACTCTATATTGAATGTCACAGGCATAAAAAAACAAACCCAATCAAAATATTATACGAGATTATAAATGATTAAAAAAATTTACTTAATTATTTCTATTAAAATAAATCAAACTGGTTGAGAATATGGACTAAACATATATGATGCAAGGAGCCGATTATCTTTGTGTCCCTGTGTAAGTGCAAACTATTCTTGTAACTATTTCATTGATCAATCAGCTTGTATGAAAAGAAAATATTTTTGTCTGAACTGATGAAGTTTTTATTATTATTAATGTTCTGCATTTTCTAGGATTATTAAAACAACAACTTTTTATTCTTTTTAATGTCATTTTGAATTTTGATACGTTGCAAAATGCACATTATATTGACGTGAGATAGAACTACCATAATAAATGTATTGGGAATCGATTATTGTCATTGCATTGTCGCATCGTGAATAAATAATTAAAATTACAATCAATGCTAAAAAAAAAAAAAAAAAAAAGCTCTTTTAGTTTTTTTTTTTTTTTTTTTTTTTCAAATTCAATTTAAGACCTAATTTGTGACCAACACAAGCAACAAATATCATTTGCATAAAAGGGTAGAGTACTGAAGTGGTTTTATCGTTGCGCTATAATAAACTACTACTACTACAGATCATTAATTTGAAAGACCATGCAAAAATATTAATAGAAGAACTAAAATTATTTGCCATTCTAATCATTAAAACAATATAAAATAATGTAAGGTGTTATTTTTGCTATTTAGTATATACAAATGAGTAATAGAAAATGGCTAGACGAAACGAAATTTGCGTTTTATAAAAATAAAATATATAAAAATGAAAAAACAACAACAAACAAACAAACAAACAAAAACAAAGAAAAAAAACATGTTGTATTATTTTCCCTAGAGATGTAGATGAATCAAAATTGGTATTATATATATATATATATATATATATATATATATATATATATATATATATATATATATAGAGAGAGAGAGAGAGAGAGAGAGAGAGAGAGAGAGAGAGAGAGAGAGACGTATTATATTATTCCATGTTTCAATATATAATATAAAAGCTTTAATCAGATTATTATTATTATTTTTTTTTTTTTTACTAAAATTTAAAATTCATATTATTAAATTCCCAAAACATTTCTCTACATTGTTATGTATAAATGAAATGGATTTCCAATATTAAGCTCTCTTTTGTATGCTCATAAATATTTCGTATATTTCATTTTTGCTTTGTAATGTTTCTGTTGTGAATTATTTAATACGATAAATATGAAATACCCTTAGGAAAAATTACTTTTTTTTTTTATAATTACAGTTTTCATTGCAAAAATTAAGTGCATTGAAGTAAAAATTTAATAGCAGAAATATGAATAGAAAGTTTTTCAAATAAACAATCATTTTCACCACTTTGCACTTGTTAGTGTAAGATTACAACACAGCCTACAAGTGCCAATACTGGGCACTTATCAACAAGCTTTTAGATGTCAAGAAAGAAATCAGCTTCCTGAACTAACTTTGCATTGAATAGATTTTTCTATTCAAAAGTATCAAAGTTTTTTTTTGAAAGTCTGTTGTTAATTATCACTTTCAACTGGTCATATATATCCATATGCTGCAATATTGTAGTGTATTGTTTTTGTAATTTGGGTTGGTGTTAATATAATGCTTTGTAATAGGACTGGATGGGTCAGGTAGTATCAAAAGTGTATATTATATTGTATTTATACATATCTACAGTCAATGTGAACACACACACAAACACACACAATATAAGCACTATTTAGTATTTAAAAAAACTTGATTATATCAATATTGTTGGTCACCTTCTTAACTTCTAAATTTGCCCGAAATGTTTGTTAAAAAAAAAATCATACAAAGCAATATGATTAACTGAACTAAAAAGATTAAATTCAGGTCCTTTGTCTTTTTAATTGTATTTGTGCGATATATTTTATCTTTTTAATTGAAATAAACAGTAACAGCCAACCTGAATTAAAATGCAAGAGCATTTTGCAATGTGCTAAGATTAATATTTAATCTCTATACGCGAATTTATAAAAAAAATAAGAAGCAAATCTATACTAAAATATCAAACTGGAATTTAAATATCATACTTTTATACATTTCTTATTGGTACTCTTACTTGATAAATTTAAAGTGACAATATAAAATGTTCAAACTTCTTATGAAGTATAATAACAATAATAATACTTTAAGCTAATGCAAACAAATAGGATTTCTTACACCTTACAAAAACGTGTTATTTATGTTGATGTAACCGCTAAGGGTTCTTGAACAAACTTTAAACATGATGATGGGGGAAAAACCTCTTTTCCTCTCTTGATTACTCTGAAACGTGGCAGCAAAAATAAACTAAATACTATACCTCACTGAATGGCCTCTTCAAAATAATAACCTTCCTTTTTCTCTCTCTCTCTCTCTCTCTCTCTCTCTCTCATGCTATTTTAGTATTTTATTCATGAATGAATGAAAACGTACGTATTTTTATTGACACAAGCTTCTTTCAAAGCTTTGTATCCAATGCAAATATACAAACATTAAATAATTTTTTATAACTTAAGAAATGAATCATTTAAAGTTGAGATTTTATTATGTCCCTATCAATTTATTTCCAAATTTTACCAACAAAAGAAAAAGTAGTTAAATAATGACATGTATAAAAATAAAACGTTGGTAATTAATATATTTATATAATTTATATATATATAAATTATATACATATATATATATATATATATATATATATATATATATGAATGAAGATTATTAATATATTTTGTAGTAACTTGCACTCTAACTTTTTCAACGCATTTCTGTAATACTTCAACATGAGAGATTGAGTTGATTTTTTGTTTCATTCTCATTCGACCTATTATTTGACTTGAGTGAGATTGTATACAAGGATAAATCTATGTTTACCATCGGATTGAATGTCACCTCATCAATAAAGAAACAAGAGAGTTTAGTGGGCTAGGGTATTCCTAAAGAAGAAACTGAAAACACTATTTTGGCTCAATGTATTATGGTATATTGTAGTACCGCAAAGTTGCTTCTCAGCGTAAAATGAATAAAGTTTAACCGCAAAGTCCCTCTATTACACAAAATAATAATAATTCGAAGTATCATGCTGTACAGAATAGCCGGTCAAGTTTCTATTTTCGTGTACGAGAATACACAAAGCCATCGGTGAAAGAGTATTGTTTATGAAATATATTATATTTCTTATATTATTTTAATATTATTTTCATTAAATATAGTGATTTGTGTTTATTTATGGTCAAGGTTTTGTAAAATAGGGTTGTCAAGCCCTCATACCACCTTAACATTATTATTATTATTGCAGTGCTGATTTCTCGTCTTGTACCGATACAGACACAAAGCATTGAGTATATTATGGCATTGATTTTGCGTGCTGGTCTGATGTGTGAGAGGTCGTGAGTTCGTTGCTTGGTGGGTACCATGTCGGCTATTTCACAAGCTGAGCATGCACCGAGTGCGCACTCATGTTTTCGTCTGCACGTTCATCGTTTGCCAGTGAATCACAGGTAAAACGGTGGGAGAGATGTTTAGGCTTGACTGTCCTGGAAGTGGCCCACGCCAAGTCAGAGGTATCTCGGGAAGGTCCAACAATTCACCTCATCTCATTCATTTCTATTAAATCACACGTTACTGAGTTTAACCTGTTGTGTGGTATAGAACTCATTTTCATTTTTTATTGTCAAAATAATGACTGCTTTGGCAATAATGCAAAGACATCTGCCAAAAAGGAGATTACAAAACAATATTTTATTTTCCCTCTTTGCTCTTTTTCCCTCTTGGGGAATAAAATGTTTCCGTTTTTTTTTATTGTTTGCAACTTATTGTGACAGTATTGGTACGGTACATGTAATTTAATAGCTAATACACACATACATTATACATTCACTAAAATATTTCTTACTCCGTATCCATTTATCTATAATGTAAAATTTAACCTAATATATTATACTGTAGTTACTTATAAAAGGATTACAATGATAAGAACATTACTTCCAGCCACGGAATATCAGTATCAAATTCCATACGATGAACTTCGACGTATGCACTTATCTCTTGGTTCAGTTGATAGGAGTCTTTGTCCTGACTGCGTCTTTTGTTCAATCTTCCAATGCAAATGATGTTAATTTTGGTTAAATTAGTGATTGGTGAGCAATAGAGACATTTTTAATTTTATATCAATATTTTAGTCCTCTCGCCTATATTTTAAACTACTTAAATAACTATTTTGTTCTTTCCTCACGAACAAAAATAAATAATTATGCTATTCAGCACAATTTGTTCAATACAACATAATCTACACTATATTGCATAATAACTATGTTAGCACAACATAAATATTATGTTGTACATCATAATTATTTATGCAGTTCTAATTTTGCACCAATTATACAATACATTAACATAAATGATGCATAAATTAAGTAATTGATTGTTTTGGTGATATTTTTTCTTCTACTTCTGCTTATCAAATACTTTCTTTTCTACTTTCACTTATATGGATATTTTACATAACATTTAAATTGTTTTAATATAATATTGTTGTCTTACTGTAAAATTAAATAAACATTTTCTGTTTGTTTGTATTGTGTTGGACGAGGGAGCCAGATATGTAGTTAAACCTTGTCCTGCAAATTTCTATGTTTTTGAATAAAGATGATTATTGATTGATTGATTGTATACAACGTAATGGCCTCCGATTTTACTAAAATATCAAACATGCCATTACATTTTCGATATCGTGTATAAAATTACATATTACAAAACATGGAAAAATTATTATTAAAATATTTTTCATTAAATTTGGATTATGTTCAATTTGTTACATAATTTTCACTTTTCATTGTCATTTTGATACAGACATTAAAAATACATATTATTATTTACTTAATACGTACAACATTATACAAAAGTATAATAGATACATTTTCTGACAAAAATCAATATAATATAATATATTATTATACAAAAAAGTTAGTATCGTATCGGTATCGCCAGAATTTCAGATTATTGCTATCGTATCGACATATTTCGTATTGAATCGATGGCTGTTTAATTAGATTGCTATTTCAAATTTTGAAGTGAGAAAAGAACGTCAATTCGAAGAAGTGATATGATGCGTAAGCAAGCTTATGGTGTGCGTGTTAAATATATAATTCCCTCAGTTTATAATTCCTGTGGTTTAAAGCTTACACCAAGTAATGTATACGTGCATGGTACGCAGTAAATAGTGTACGTGATGTTTTGCCTGTTAATACGAGTTTGCCCAGACAACCGTGAGCCATTGTTAAATTGCTTCAGTATATAAGCTTCCTATCAAACTGTACACAATATAATATACAAGAGCAAAATTATGATAAAGTCAAGCCATATTAGGCATGCCTCATGAGCAATCTACTTATTTTATAATAACATATCAATAACTATCAATACGTTATAGTAATGGCTTAAGTGTTATTAATTTTATCGATCTTTGTTAATTGACGTATTTCAAATGTGGTTAAATTATTTGTAATTTTATTCAATAATGCGCATTAAAAATAGTATTGTGTCTGGAATTTTTAACAGCTTGTCAACTTAAACTTATATTTCTGCGTTATCAATAAAGCTACGTACAGTATAATTTGAAACTTATATTTTATTTAACAACTGAACAACGTGTTAAGTGTTAACAGACCATATAATGCTATAACTCAGAAAGATTAGTCTTCATACAACATTTTGAATAATGAAATTTTACACCCATAAATATATAATATATATATATATATTTCAATTAAAAAAATATCCTTTAACTGATTAATACGTGTCTTGAAATTTGTGCAATAGATACCAAAAGATATGGCCAATACTGTATGCTAATAGATATTTACAATAGATACCAATAGATATGTGCAATTTATGCTAATAGATAGTTACAATAGATACCAATAGATATGGGCGATATATGCTAATATATATTTGCAATAGATACCAATAGATATGGGCAATATATGTTAATAGATATTTGCAATAGATACCAATAGATATGGGCGATATATGCTAATAGATATTTACAATAGATACCAATATATATGGGCGATATATGCTAATAGATATTTGCAATAGATACCAATAGATATGTGCAATATATGCTAATAGATATTTACAATAGATACCAATAGATATGTGCAATAGATACCAATTGTTACCATTGACATTTACATTGCACAAAAAATAGGAGGTCAACTTTTGAATTTGAGTGATACGAGTGTTCGATCGACAAGTGAAAAGAAAACTGTAAACATGCATGCTATTGAGCAAATGATGTGAGGATACAACCCTATTTTGTACAAAGCAAACACCAAAACTAAAAGCAACGATTTTTTTTTTGTCATTTTGGTTCTATTGTAAACTTACTTTTTTGTTGCTTCTTCAACTCAATCAAATTGTGATTGCGTCTTGAGTTTCACCTTTTTTTTTTTTTTTTTTTTCTTCTTCTTTACTTTCCTTTTTTTTTTATATCGACAGCAATTATAGCACTCGCAATATGACACAGCAGCTTGAAACCTTATATCTTTATTAGGTTATTAAATAAATAAACAAACAAAAATACAATTTTGAGCAGAATAATAATATAATAGTAATATAATTTCACTAATATCAGTACGTGCCAAAATGAGGAAATTTGATACATATTTAAACGTCTCCTTTTCTCAATTCAGAAGAAGTGGATTGAATTTGAAGCAAGTATAATATCGTGTTCAAGCGCCTTGATATAAAACATTATTATGTAAGTGAAGCCTATTGTATTTATAGGAAGCATACTTCAAGTCTCAAGACAATTTTGAGTAAAATTTAATATCGCAGTGTCTGTACATACTTCCAACATTAAAATATGAATGAAAGTTTAGAGGAAGTAAAATATATTAAAAGTGTTGTTCAAATTCTATTTTTAGATGATAATATAATAAGAAAAAAGTCTGGATATAATTTATATTCTGAGCAAACAATTGAAATTTTTGGTTTAAAACGATTTAATTTAGTTAAGTAACTTTTCTCTCTCCTCTGACACACACACACATTTTGTCGCATTTTTGTCTCTAATAAAAGTAAATTCATTTCAAAGAAAGCTTTTCGCATATTTTTGTATGTAAGTTTAGAACGAAAGGATTAAATTGAAATAAAAGAGCAATATGTATGTATATGGAATTAAAACTACTCTGCTCATTCTTAATCTGAGGCTTACATTTTTATGACAAAAGCTCGAGCATGATTACAATTCTATGTCACGTAATTTATTTTACGTCTAGTCAAATATTGAAAAGAAAAAAAAATTAAAGCTTTACTGTTTTTAATATAATTTGTTAATATATCAAAATATATATTTCATTGAATGTAAAGAAATTGAAATACTTCATTAAATCTCATCGTTAATTTTAAACTAACACAATAACATTAATATAACTTATTAGAAATATATTCTCATATTTTAAATTATAACTTTCATATGTCTTCATTTTTATCTATTTTATACATCTTTAAAAATTTTAGATATATATTTTTTATTTCAACCTTGTAATTTTAAACTTTGAAATTATCAGCAAAGGTTATGTAACAGCTGCGAATATCTTTATGTTTTGCAAAGCTTTACATGATCGTATCTCTTGGAAGACTTAAATAAAACTCTCGTTTAGAACTTACCTTTTCTTCAAGAAATTATTGATGCTTCATGAAATAGGAGCGCTGAGACGTAATGTATAATATAAATGTAAATATTATAAAAATGTAATATAAAACATGTCCAACGTGTTTTAGATAAGAAGAAAAGAAAGGAAAAGAAAAAAATGCAACTGCATTAAAAATGCATTTAACAGTAGGACAAATATTTGCTGTTTATTTTGTAGTATAAATATAAGAATAAAATGCAAGTGTTAAGCAAATATGTATGTTACGTACTAGTTTTGGTTTTTGAATTTGCACCAAAACTAGTTTTGATCAAAATAGAAAAAATCGGAAGCCAAAAATAAATATTTCACAACTTAAATATTTGCGAAGACGTGGACGTGGAGAGAAACTAGAGAAACTAGAGAGAGAGAGAGAGAGAGAACATGGCTTATGTTGAGCACAAGTTAAAATATTTATTTTAATTTACAATTATAGGAGCGATATATGATGACTACTTTCCCTTATACATTGGTTCAAAGTTCACGTCCACCTTACTTCATAAATTGATAATCACCGCAGCTTCTTGAATGTCTGTGTGGAGAACATGGTAAACATGGTTCATAATTAAATAGTCGTGAGATCATCAGATAATAGAGAAATAATAATTGAAATTAACATGGGCTCTTATGGGACTAAAACTTCAAAAAATATAATTTAAAATCTATCATGGTGACTCCCCAATTTTTTAAAACATTTTTGAAGATACCTGATCCTTATGTATCACTGTGCAAACTTTCAGGTTTTTTTTTCCTTATAACTTTTTAGTCAAATCCCGAAGTAGCCGATTTCTCCCCTTCATCGTAAGTAACCCCTTAAAAAAAGCACAGATAATTTATTATTTAACAGCAAGGTCAAGTTTATTTGTCATGTTGTCCCAATTTATATTCAGTATCTAGCCTAACAGACTGGTCAACGCATTCGAATCCAATTCACCTTACTTCGATCATATATTTTGATATTGTAATACAAGTTAAATGCGTCAATGATAATGTCTGAACATAATGCATAATATAATCTTACACCATTACATTCGGAGTTCAATTTCGGATTTTCATTTTTCAATTTTTATGATAGGAAATTTTGATCAATATTGCAGTATTGATCAAAATTTCGTTACAAAAAAGCCGAAAAGAGCAAAAATACCAAGTTTTGATCATTTTCGGGTTTTAGTGCTAATAATATATATAATATTATATAAAAGCTTTGCGTTTTATAAATGTCATTTTAATGTTCTATTTCATACCACGATGTTTATACAGATGGGATGGGATATTATACCCCAACCCCCTCTCATCAATAAAACAGTTTGTTTGTGTGTGTATATATATATTTATATTATATATATATATATATATATATATATATATATATATATATATATATATATATATATATATATATATATATATATATGTATATATATCTATATTATGAATATGTATCAACTGCACACGATATTATATTATATATATTATGCCATTGTATATAATACATCAACCACTCAGGTGTAAAAAGTGTATCGACTCAGTAAATTTGAAAAATATGAAAATACATTTTTATTATTGAATACATAACATACTATACGTGTTGTGCTAGTTCGAATTGGATGGTTGTATTATTACTATGAAATTGTATTTGACTATATAATGTAAACAGTATTTGTAATACATGTATGTATGTAATATTATATTTTTTTATCTATAATATATATATATATGAACAAATATTTTACACTCGAATAATACTTAACACTCCAATAAATGTTTACAATTTTACAATCGTATAATTCAGTGTAATTAATAAATAAATAAGTCACTAATTAATATATTATATAATATTCCATAATTCCAATACAAAATACACTTTATTATGTATAATATATAAGTAAAGTTGAAATGTATTCATGTCGTGTAGTTTTTCTCGTCAGTATTGCGTGGAACATGCAGATAATGCCGTTCTCAGAATTGAAAGGGAAGAAATAAATAAATAAAAACTCCAGTAGTCAATAACTACTACCATTTACATTAAGTCGATTTTTTTATGTATATATAAAAAAGTTTACAATAGACTTATTGAAATTAAATTTTATATAAGAATATTAGATGATAAGTATATATAATATAAAAAAAGGTAGAAGCAATATGCTATACATGGCATTATTACATAATAAATTTTAATCATTTTACATTGGAAATGATGTAACTTATATTATATGAAAAAGACTTTGTATAAAGGACATTATCTTCAACTTTTTTTTTCTTTTTTAATAATATACAGCAGTATTATATAATACCTAACAATTTTCTCAGAAATATAACAATAGGTATAAGCACAGTACATTGTATTGTGCATGCATTTTGCTGCATTATCGTAATACATTGTTAATTTTTTATGATGGTGGAATAATGGAGCATATCACTTGTATAATACCAACATAAAGATAGAGCCAGCAACTTTAAGTGCACATTAATTTCAAGTGTGGTAACTTAGAAATTTTATTACGCGTAGGGAAGCCGGGACATAATAGGATGCTTATTATATAAATCGATATATCATCTACCATTGAATGTTTTAAAACTTTCCGAGTAACTGCTATACAATCTAACTTTTTCGTTCTTTTTTCAGTCAATCAATAAATGGTATAAATTTTGAAAGTAACACAAATTAAAAAAAAAAAAAAAAATCTAATTCACTCTGAGTGCCATGACATGTAATTTTTTATACAGGAAAAAAATGTATAATAAGATATAGTTACATCTGATCGCAAAAAGGAATTCAAAATAATAACAATAATTAAAAAAAAAATCACTTAAAGTTGCATTTCACATATTCATTTACTTGTATTTGTAATTTTGTAAAATAATTATTTCCATTGAAAACAATACTTCATTATATATTTAACAGTAATTTTCTGTGCAAAGTTACAACAAATGAATGTATGTGAATGGACCTTTTAGATGTCCTAATTTACTTCAGGAATAATAATAATAAAAGGTTTTTATTACGAGGCCAAAAAGGGTACACACCCACTTACATGGTCCTCTGACTTATTCTTAACATATTCAGATATTATCGTCAGAGTATTTAATTTTTACAATAAAACATAAAATACACGAACATAATATAATATTATTTGACTATAGTAATCATACATGATAAAGAGCATTTATATATTTCTTATTTACTTATTCTGATACAATTATGATAAACAACTTTACTGACATGTATTATGTTATGACATAATAATAATTTAAATTTCTTTTTACAAACTCAATACGTATATTCAGATGTTTATTTAGTCTTTTATTCAGATTTAATTAATAAACAAAATACAGCATTGAACTGTACAATTGCAATATAGACCAAACTTAACGTTGACAATTTTGAACATGGGGGATGATTATAATCAGTTGTTGCCGTGATTTTAGGAACAAGTCGTTAGTCGTGAAATAAACAACTCATGTTCTGCACTCTTGCTCCAGATACTTCAATAACTCCAGCCACTTGCTTATTTAACAAGCTTCCAATTTTTATAAACCATCACGTTGAAACCTAAACTTTTTGTTACTATCAGTTTTAATGAAGCTGGGAATTTTTTTCTTTCAGCTATTTTATGAGCTGCACGTTCAAAAAGCAAAAGATATTAGAATTCAATTTTTTTTTTAATTTCAATAGAATGTATAGAATTTTTTGTTAAAAAAAATGTATAAATAGTTTTATAGAAAAACAGTACAAAATAAGGAAATTTAAAATATGTTAATAGAGTTAAAAACTATGCATTGTAAAATATTGTATTTTTATGAACCAATAATGTATCTTATGATATCTGCAGAAAGAATTTCTTTACTTTATATATTATTTGAAGCTAAATAAACCTTATCTAGCTGAGAAAAAGAGTTCAACGCTATTTTTTATGCTATTTTGTCTATGTTTTATGGTGGAAATAAATATGGTTAAGCATCCCATATATGTATATATATGTATGTATATATATATATATATATATATATATATATATATATATATATATATATATATATATATATATAATAAAACATAATTTATATATATATATATACACACACATATATGTATATGTGTGTGAAATGTTTTAAAAATGATTAAAACAAAATTGTAAAGATTCAATTATTATACTATATATATTATATCTTTTGCGCGTAAGTCTGGAAATCCTTCCCGGTAAACTTGCCACATCTCCCAGTCAATCCCCCTCCCCTCCCCAACGTCCTAGCAATCTTGGGTTTGATGGTTGCACAATAGTTTTACATTTCAGTCCACTTCAATAGTTGCTCGTCAATAAAACAAAATAAATAAGCATTCATATTCCTCAGCAAAACTTAACAAACTCACGTCAATCACTTTTCACATGAATAACTTTCTATTTTCTTTTCTTCAATTCTGTTGAAAAGCTACGCCAACAAATATGAATATTTCTTATTTATTTTCTTCTTCTAGAAAAAATCATCCACGTTATCATTTTATAAAATCTCATTTCATTATTGAACAAAAAAATGTTTTTCAATTTATTATTATAAATTTCATTCTTTCTTAGCTGCATATTACATTAAAATTATTGTTTTTATTTACTATATAACAATATTTTACTACTTTAGTACGTGATAAAATAGATTTGAATTAATCATAAAAGTGTTGCTATGTTGGGGTGCTTAATCTGATATAATGTTTGTGGCAAAAATACTTTAGCAGATGAAAAAAGTGAAAGAGAACAAGTAAAAGGATATATTTTTGTAAAAAAAGAAAAAAGAAAAAAGAAAAAAAAAAAAAAAAAAGAAGAAGATGAAAAGTGAATAATGGATAAAAAGAAGAAAAAAAAAAGGATGACATTGGGAAGAGGTTGAGACTTGAGTTGCGGTGGGAGGAATGAAGAAACGACAGGAAGAGAGAGAGAGAGAGAACACACTGAGGAGTGTAAGCGGGAGATAGCAGTCCCGTATAGAGTGTGTGAGAGAGAGAGAGAGAGAGAGAGAGAGTCACCACTGTTCCTCGTTCCTCAATCGAGAGTGCAAAAGCTACGACGTGAATTGATATGAAAAGAAGTCTGGAATTGTATTCACATCAGCAGCTTTGGCAAAACTCTAAATAAAGAAATTTAATTTTTTTTCCAAATTGATGTGATATATTATCGATAATTGACTAAATTGCTCTGAGTAAATAATGAAAACTGTTGATTAATCTTTGTAGTACAAAAGCCAAAACGTAAATTCATTCCATCCACCCACCACTTGCTAAACTTTCTCCATTTATTGATTACCGCTCAACATACATACATATTCCTTATTAGTTTAAAGTTACATTATTTGTGCTATAATGGTAGTTAATAACCAGACTTTATTATCTGCCTGCTTTGCTTGTGCTATTAGTCTAATATTTGCTTATTCAAAGACTTCAGGGCATGCAATGAAATTGTATCAAATGTATACATTTGTTATATTTGTTATAACAATTAATAAATACATTTTTGTAAATGCCCGATTCGATAGAACATAGCTATTTTTTAACTCATACTGATATTTTTAATCCTTAATAAAGTTATCAATAATTAAAATAATAATAACATGACAGATTCCCACAAAATTAATATTTTTTGCTGTACATTTTAGCATAATATACAATTTGAATCATAGAAATAGAAAATAGTTTCATTTCGTTATTGAAATTAATTTACCCTCCATCTGCAAGAAGTTATTTGGATGAAATGTTAGTAATAAATATAGTCTTCAAATTATTCACAGTAGCATCACTGGTTATACGAGGGCGGGAAAAATGTTTTCATTATTCTGAAAACAATTTAAAACTACTCTAAATAATTTCCATACTAAGATTCAAAAAATAAACTCAAAGTATAACTGTAAAGACTTTTAATGGTGGTGATTTTTCTGCTATTCCCCCATTTTAATTTTATAAATCTCATATAACACCATATTTCCATCCTGTCTACACACTTATATTTTCAGAACATTTCTTTTCAATCGCCTACGATAGTACAGTGTATGTAATACAAGTAAAGAGATATTGTTTTGTTTTAAAACTGACTGATGCTTAATTAACTTGGTAGAGAATTTACTATATATGAGAGAATTTTGTTTGAAGTATCACATTTCCTAAATTTACTGTATGTATGTACATCCAGTAAAATACATGAGTATTGCTATTGCTTTAATTAACTGTAAGTCAAAAACATGTCAATCCATTTATTGTTATTTCTTCTCATTTGAAGCTTTCTATGTATTAGCCATGCTCTTTGTTATCTCTTGATTTGATTTGCTAACTTTTCTGGCGTGGGGCAGCTAGCCACACGTCAGCCCTTTCAATTTTATTTCTTTTAATTTTTTTTTTTTTTTTTATGCTATTGAGTAACGACGAATATTTATGTATCATTCAGTAGAAAATAATCAAATAAAATAAAATGTTATATAACTTATATTTATAAATATAATACAAAATAAAATACACACATTTTTTACATCGTCGTTTGACATTTGATATTATCTTAATTTTGTCTCAATATTTTCCTCTTTTGAGAACAGAAAGCAAAGAAAATCAAGTAGAAAAGCCAAGAGTGAATAGATTTTTCTATTCAAAGGAGCAATTTAATTTTGCGACACTCATAAACATGAATTTATATTTATATATCATACAAATGATGAGCTATTGACAGGATATTTAACCTTTATTTCAAATGCTTCCTATTCAAAATCTTTTTAGCAAAAAAAGCTTTACTACATATTTCAAAGGAATATAATATAGTATTATATATATATATATATATAATGTTGTTAAATATTGAAGTTGAAACACGTTGGCATTAAAGTCAAATAGTTTATAATGAAGTTACGAAGAAGTGAAGATTTCTCTTCTAAATCAATCCACTAGACGTACAAACTAAACTGCAAAGTGGGAACAGCTTTCAGCAAGTCAAAACGTAAATATTCCATTATTTACACAAGCACATAATCAAAGACCAACATATTATATATCTAAAATTTGATCTAAGTGTAGCTTCATTTCTTTAGAACATCCTAATAATAATTATATTAAGTTATTTAACTATTGACTTTTAAAGTGTTAAGATTTTTGTTGTTAGTTTCTTTTCAAATGCCAGAATACGTAATTTTCGTATTGTGACAAAGATTATAGAAATGGTTTATTATAAGAATATATTATGTGTATTTTCAATCTTTGATTTACTAAAGAATAAACACCTTCATGACTTTGATGGCTTCTTTGCCATTATTAGTAGGGATTTTTTTATATTTATGAAAATTTGAATAGTTTATTTATCCCCTTTCTAGTAAAGAGAGAACCCCTAACTAACGCTTCTTTGTTTTATTTGGCGATAGTATTCGGATGCACTGGATTTTAATTATATAATATGTGTGTTGTATATATATATATTTATATATATTTATACACATACATACACTCACACTTAATAGTAGGCATATTTATGCATGCTGTTGTAATTTGTGTATAGAAAATTGCCCCAACTTGTTACTGAGATTTGTTGCGAGCAAACACAAAGCTATATTTAATGTACAGTACGTATTATGTGCGGAACTTATGTCTGTGATGATTAAAACCATGGTGCCAATTAAGTTTTAGTGCAAGAAAGAAAATTATTAAAATAATAAAAATATAAAAATTAAAAGGAATAATAATTTAAGTAAAGATATAATGTTAATTAGTTGAAATCTTCCAATATAAGGCAGGCTATATATAAGGTGTATCCGCATGACGTCAAACTGAATGCGCTTTAACGCCATACTGGATTATTGAAAAACATTTTCAGCATAGGACAAACTTCATTTTTTAGCTATGTTCTTTGGGATATCGGCTATTTTTTTGTTATTATTTTTATCACATACTCGAGATATTTATTCAAACTATTGAAAGCATCAATGATCTCAAAAATATTGCTCTGTATTATTAAACTGGTAAAATGATCGAGTCATCTTCCTACACAGGCCCATGTTATTTAGTGATCCAACATGGCGTCGACTCTAAAATGAATGCACCTTATATTTGAATGATTTGAAAGACAAACTACCGTATCGCACTAGCTATCGTGCAATTAAAGAACAATATTTGTAGTGTGGTATAGAGAGACGCCACGTGATACTAGCTGATGTTGTGGTGTGTAGCGGGCAGTGATGGATGAGACGAGAACTCGGCAAGCATGTCATTTGCATCAGCCGCTTGTCTGCCTGCCTGCCTGCCTGCCTGCCTGCCTGCCTGCCTGCCTGCCTGCCTGCCTGCCTGCCTGCCTGCCTGCCTGCCTGCCTGCCTGCCTGCCTGCCTGCCTGCCTGCCTGCCTGCCTGCCTGCCTGCCTGCCTGCCTGCCTGCCTGCCTGCCTGCCTGCCTGCCTGCCTGCCTGCCTGCCTGCCTGCCTGCCTGCCTGCCTGCCTGCCTGCCTGCCTGCCTGCCTGCCTGCCTGCCTGCCTGCCTGCCTGCCTGCCTGCCTGCCTGCCTGCCTGCCTGCCTGCCTGCCTGCCTGCCTGCCTGCCTGCCTGCCTGCCTGCCTGCCTGCCTGCCTGCCTGCCTGCCTGCCTGCCTGCCTGCCTGCCTGCCTGCCTGCCTGCCTGCCTGCCTGCCTGCCTGCCTGCCTGCCTGCCTGCCTGCCTGCCTGCCTGCCTGCCTGCCGTGCCGGGCCGTGGTCTGCCATCACCGCTGCTACTGCTTTCTATAATGCCGCTGGTCTCTCACATTTCACACCTATACTACTACGTGAAAGATTTAACTCACCACACTTTGTAGGAACCCCCATCTCTAGGTCTCATTATATCTATCACTCCATATCTGCCATTGAACGTTTTCAATACATATCTCCTCGTTTTCTGTCTATACTTGGTCAATACAAACCTCGCTCGCCAAAACGTCAATTTTAGTACACCCGATCTATTTCAACTCTGTTTGTTCCTTACATTTACCTGCAACTATAATATGTACTGGATGTATTACGACTCTTACAAATATCACATTTTGCTTTAATATCGATACGATTGTTTATAATGTGTTTGTCAAGTCAACTATTTACTGCTGTGCAATTGATACGAGCTTCCAACTTTTGGAGTCTCTTTACTAGGGAGTTATAACTTTAGATATTAATTAAGTAGATCAAGTCATTGACTTTGTATGTTTGCATCATACATTATGTTATTTACACTAAACGAATGACTATTCAAAACCAGATTGTTTTATTTACTAATTATAATAATGTGGAATATTGATTAGCAACCATTCATGTTGTTGAAACATTATTAATAAACTATTGCATTTCTAGTTTTAAAAAAAGCTGACAAGGAAAATCAATTGCGAGTGTGTAGTTGCAACCAATGACATGTTTCATATGAATATATATTCAAATACCAAACACAATCAAGTGGACAAAGTGGCAATGTATTCACTACAACATTGCAGTTTTGTATCTTCTTTCGAGATTTCAATTAAAACTTATTGCATAACATTTATTAAGTCTTAAATAACCATGATAATAAAAAATGAAATTTTCTACCGACTACCAATTGATTTTTTTTATGGTTGTTTCCAACAGGTGAATATAGGGACAGTTAGTTACTTATTAGTATATTATGTCACTTTCATGTATTTGTATGTATTGGCGAAGACTTGTTAGTGACTTACATGTTAGTGACTTACATGTTAGTGACTTACATGTTAGTGACTTACATGTTAGTGACTTACATGTTAGTGTGTTAGTGACTTACTTGTTAGTGACTTAAAGACTAAGTGTCTTAGTATCTTAGAGTCTTCCTGACTCAAATGTGTAATTTCTTCATACGGTAGAGTAAGAAAATAACCCAGAGCTCTTGTAGCGCATAAGAAACATGCTGTAAGAATACTGTTAATTTCAATTATTTATACACGTACATAATAAATTACGTAATTTATGCTACAATTAATAATAATAATAAATGGTTTTTATTGATGTTTTTAAAAGGTTTTTAAAAGGTATATATACCCACTTACATGGTCCTCTGACATATGTCAGTATACCAAAAATGTTGCTAAATTACAACAACATTAATCATCATGCTATATGATATAATATTTATAGTATTTTTAACATTGTTATTACAAAGTATAGCGTATTGTGTTGTATTGAACAAATTGTGCTTAAAATGAGCCACCATAACTATTACGTATTTACTTTTGTACGTTTATATAATTAATGATATTTTTTTTTTTTTTAGCACGAACTTTCGTAAGTATAAATAAAAGAGTATAATGCGTTGTCATGCCAACTTAATTTGTATTTCAAGTTGGTTGACAGAGTATAAAAAGTAAATATCAATATCACGAGCAATAGCAATAAAAACCAAAATGAAATATGTCAACTTTACGATAAAATGTAAAAATTGTTTCCAATAAGAATCAAAGGAATAGGAGAAGGAGTGGGTTGTATCCATTCAGGACTGTTGGCAGCGTCTATTTGTACGAGAATACAAATAGTTATAAGGCTACCATGTGGAAAAACAAACGGGTCCTGAGTACTGTATTTCAATTTCACTGTGGTTCATATGTTTTTATAAAAAACTGGTCCAAATATATATATATATATATATATATATATATATATATATATATATATATATATATATATATATATATTATATATATATATATATATATATATATATATATATATCCCTCTAATACATATAACAATAGTAACAACCACATAATGATAATGTAATTTGTGTTATTTAACTTGTTCTATCTGTAAAGACATGGAACGTAATAAAATCTGATATCTTGTTATTACAATAATTTAATAAAACTAAACCTGCTTGATTAAAAATGCAATTGAATTGTTTGTACAACATCCTATATTGGTTTTCATTTTCTATTCAATTGCTTGAATGATGAAATCAATATGAACAACAGCAGAAAGCAGTTAAAATTTTTTAAAATAACGATTTACTTGAATGGTACACGGAAATAGTACGTTACGTAATTTATGCTGTATTTATGCTATTATATAGCATAAATGATTATAAATAGGAACAGCATAAATAATTATGCTGTGTAACATAATCTTTGTGCTTGGTTTGTAACATAGTTATTATGGCATAAATTATGCTGTATTGAACAAATTGAACTAAAATGAGTTAACATAATTAATACGCATATAATTTTGTCCGTGAGTGGAATAATTATATAACATGTCGATACTTAAGCTAGTTATGAGGGTTTGTGGCTCCTTGTGGAGTACTACTTGATCATCTGGATTTGTGAATGTTAAGCTGTTGGTTTGGAGGGGGAGGGGGGGAGGCGGAGATAACATTAAATACTTAATCAATGTTCAAGTTGATTTGTTAGTCAAGTCTCTCTCAGAAGTAATTAAAATAATTTTTCTTTCTTTATCGAAATTTTTGAAGTATCATTTGAAGGTAATATGTTTTATTATAAATTTATTTGTGTAAACTATAAGCATAACTTCGGAATAAGCATTTCCCAAGTATGTTATAACAATTAACAAAAATAATACAACTGCCTATAAATATTAAAAAATGAGGAAGATTTTATTTGAGCCGAAACTTTTTGAAGTATAAAGAATTGTTCCTTGGTTCATTATAAAGCTAAATAATAATATAACAATAAAATAAAGATATAAAATTGAGTTTTACGACAACAATGCTACCCTAACGTAGGAGCTGAAGTGCCAACATTACTACAGGCGAAGGAACTACGTTAAGTAGGTTCATTCATAGTATCTAATAAGCAACGTAAAGAACAATAAAATGTAGTAGAGGATCTTGTAAGCCATAAGCTGAAACCATGAGTCACCGGGAAATGTTTCAATTAAATCAATCATGTCAAACCATGATGCTTCATTTTATTTTTTTAAATATAAAATATTTTAGGAGTAATATATTTTAAAATTAAATAAAAATATGCAAGAAATTAACAATTGAATTTATAATAAACGAGTATAAATAAGCAATTTTTAGGTATAATATAATGTATATTTATACATAACATAATAATATAACCACGATTTAGTGTTTTAGTCTTGCAAAATTTTTAATGTATCCGCTTTATACAGATGCAAAGAAGGTGCGGAGAGAGAGAGAGAGAGAGAGAGAGAGAGAGAGAGAGAGAGAGAGAGAGAGAGAGAGGAAAACAAACCGTTATAATCTCAATTAATGCAAAGAGGGTACTTTATATTTACAAATATTGTAAGAGCAAAAAATGTATATTTTTTTATTTTTTTTTTTATGGTGCATGTTTGCTAACCGAAGCAACTAACTGATTTACGTGAGGCGTAAATCCCTATCTACACAAGATTAATTTTCGTGTGCAGATTATCATATTTTGCTACATAAATATCGTGTTTCTCGTTATTATTGTTATTTTAGCGGTTGCGGTGGAGCGCACGACTAAAGTAATTTTGCCTGGGAGGACTACCTGTTGTTTATGAAAATTTATCGACAAAGTGATGGCCGGGTGGGCACTTTGTTTTTATTGCTTTTAATTTGCTCAAATTTGCATGATAACGTAAATATTGATTTTAATTGTTCTATGAAATATTTCACTTTTAAATATGAAATAAACTTTTAGTAATATTTCAAGTTGAAACTGCTGTGATTAAAGCCATAGACCACATAAAACAACATGTGCTTTTTAATGAATAAACATGAAATGCGATCTTCAAAACTGATGTCAGTTGGGTTTTGAGACAAACTAAAGTTATTTATATAAGTCCCATCAAGTAATTTGTGCTATATATGCTTATGTTTTCTTCTGGTCTATTCCTTTAATATTGGTAAAAATAATAAGATTATACGTGTTATTTTTGTTCTTTGTGTAAAAAAAAAAAAGGCAAACAACGCCAGGTTGTTAGCAAATATCTTACATAAGCTGCTTATTATAATATATAATGCGATTCCAAATGTAAATTGTATTCTGTTAGCTATTTTAGGAAAAAGCCACGGTAAATACTTCCTCTTTCGATTTATGTTTGTTAATTAGCTTGTTTCATCAGTTAGCAAGGTAAGAAATAAGCAAACAGTTTTGATGTACACACGATGGAGAGAATACTTTTTTACCATTTAAATTTGGATAGGGTGAGGTGGGACACAATAGTGTTGTTCGTAAACCCTGTTCTCTTGCCCCAAAAAATGCGCATTCCATTTGAATAACCATAGGCGATCGTCATTTTTGGTGCAGAGAACAGGGTTTACGAACAGCATTAATGTGAACATCGCTTAAGGCAGTTGATTTGATATATAAGATACAAATATTTTATTTGTTGTCAATACAATTTGCAATACAGATGGACCACGAGAGATGACATTCTATAGTACAACATGAGACACAACACCAAATTAAGTCATCGCCAAATTAAAAATGAGCGGCTAAGCCAATAAACGCCCGAGTTAAAGGTCACGTGATCAAAATTGACCAATCGCAACTGGTCCGAGTGTAGGTACTAGACGTGCCATAGAGGAGACACCCACCTGGTAGCAAATAAAATGTATCTGATATGTAAAATAACCTGCAATGTTGTGCCACCTTACCCTAGATCAAAATTTGAATGGTAAAAAGTATAATCCCAGTGTATGAACCCATCATGTAAGAATAAGCTACAAAGAAAGGAAGTAAAAGGCAACATTTCAATATCTTTGTTGCCATCACACCCGCTCTCTGCCTTCACTTCTATTATCTTTGTAAATGGTTTCCATCATGTAATCTGTCAGATTAAAGAATATCACGAGTGTAATGATAAATGTGTATGTTTGTTATTTGGTGGCCTCTGTACTAGGTACCACTTACTTCACTGTCCATCTGGGACCCTATCATTAAGTCAAAATGCAAAACTGTAGATTTGTAGAGTGCAATGTATATTTGTATAAGTACACCTTGGTGTTTAATAAATAAAAAATTATCTTTGTGCCTCTATGTTGCTACAGTTAAGATTTTGCCATCCAATGCTTTGTGACTTATTTATGACCGTTCGGTACATAATCACAAGTTGGAAGCGATACATCAATCAGGCAACTTACTTTTCATAACGACTAAAACATTTAAAGTTAGTTTTATTCAATAACCCACACTTCTAAGCTTCTTAACACTTAATTACTAACTTTATTGAAACTGCAATCGGGCAAATGCATTGTGTTTGTATACTGATTGTAGGAGAGAGAAATGCAATAAAAATTTTGAATTTTGTATTAATTTTCACAACTCAACTTAATTTTGAGAAGTCTTTGTTATGTTGCATAACAATTCTAAATCTCTTGTTTTATCTATTGCAATATCATTAGCCAAATGAAATGACTCAAGACATATTGCTGAAAAAGCTCTGTATACGCCTTAATAAAGTTTGTATATTTCTTTTCAAATTTTCAGGTAAGCGTAAGGTTTTATCAACGGTATGACAGAAAATTAAGAGGGAAAATAAGAACAATTAAATAAATAATATAATTTAAGGAAAAAAAATATATAATGTGCAATAATAGATAATTAAAAAAATTAATGGAAATAAAAGATGTAATATATATATATATATATATATATATATATATATATATATATATATATATATATATATATATATATATATATATATATATATATATATATATATATATATATATATATATATATATCTAACTGCTTAACATTAAAAATAATGCATCAACATAAAGAAATCAAGTATGGAAGAATTCATTTTCACGCATAATTGTTTGCGTAAAAATAATACCAAACTCCTTAAACAAAAGCAGGAAATGCAGTCTATAGTTATTCCTACACATGTTTTCTATATAGGTAGTAAATTAGTTGAGTAAAATTGTCCTAAAAATAGAAAACTTACAGTTGTGAACCTCAGCGTCTCTCTTTTTATAACTTGCATTTCCACTACTTTTCCTAACAAGATTTATTCGCCAAGAGTGACTGCGAGACGTTTGGAGCTTGGCTTTTAATAGAGAAATTAAATAACAGCAATATCATGGCTGAAATTGGAAGGAAAAAAATTGAAAGAATATTTTGAATATACTAACATTATGTTAGTGTATACATTTGTCAAAATATACTGTATACGTATAAGATGTAGTGACTTTTCAATACGTTTTACCAGCCTATAGCGCGGCAGGCGGCAGCCAATCGCACCGGGCATGGAAAATGACTTGATTCGACCAATGTCCACTGTCTTTTAGCATTGTGGAACTTCTAACATGATTTGAAAACAAACAAACTATAATCTGATAATTTTGTATGATAGATATCATAAACACCCTTTTTTTATTTATTGACACAATATATCAGTATTTTTCCCTCTCCAGTAACACCCATTGCGAGTGATTCTGAGTGATGCTTTGCTTCCTGTATGCTCCACATGTTGCTCCTCTAAGCCGCAGGACTGTCTCAAAGTTGCATTAGGTCATCATTTTTTGCTTTATTGGTATCAAGTGACGAAATTTTTGTTGCTATCATTCAATCCTGAAAGTACCAAATGTTCAAGGGGGGATAGAGAGAGATGCCACAAGAAAGTGTGAAAATATTTTGAACAAGCAGGAACAACTTTTGCAGTGTGCAATACATTTTATTAATACCTGAAATCTTCATATAAAAGCACTCAAATTGCATACAATCAACTCTATTACGTATAAATAGTTTTCCTTGTAAAGAGAACATTAGGATGAATCCATATTGACACTGTATGCAATAAATTTAATTACATTAAAGTGGCATGCTTTTCAATGCAGATTGCAGGCAGTATTGATCACTCAATTCTGCTGCAAATAAAAGTTACTCAAAGTTATTTGGGAAATTTATTATTCTTTTAATATTAAAAATAGTAATAATATTACTTCTATATTAAACACTTTTATTGTTGTGTTATAATTGTTTGAGTTTTGTCTTATAATATAATAATAATAATAATAAAACTTGAAGAATAGGAACGTATGAGAAGTATATTTAGTATACTTGTGAACATGAGATATTGAAGCTGTATTCTAAGTTGCTTCATGAAATGCTACGTTACTCTTTGTTTAAGTAACATTCTGAACTAAACATCCAAGCAATATAATATAGTTATAGTATAATGTAATATAGTACAAAAAGCTTTCAAGTAAAGTTAAAAAAGGAAAAAAAATACTGTCCTTATATAATATCTAAAATTGCTTAGTTAAAAAAAAAAAAAAAAAAAAAAAAAGCTTGATGCTTGCGATGCAGTAGCTAATATACCTGAACTAATTTTGTTTCACCTTATCGATGCTTCCGTGGCAAAAGAGAGTATATCTATCTACAGTTCCCGAATACACGGCGAGTAGAGTATCGATACTTTCAGCCGTGAAGCATCTGCAATCTGTTGAGTGAAGTCACCGCGCCGTGCAGAAAGTATACATAGATGCACCGGACTCGTCGCAAAACCGACAACTGAAGAGATGCTCTCTTTTGACGCGGAAGCCTCGTTATGTCTAAAGTTGCAATGGCTAATGATAACCGGGTTGTAAAATAAAGACATCGAAGGTATCACGGTGAATTAATTTATTATGTGAATTATGCCATGGCTTGCATTTTACACCAAAGGGTATACAGTACATAAGATACAGATATGCACTAGTTTAGGATATGTGACATTAATTGCAAAGGACATTCATTTATCCTCCAGGTTTCATATCATACTTTTATTTACACATTTGTGCATTTTTTTTTCTTTCTTTCTTTCATTCTTTTTATTTATTTATTTTTTCTTGTTTACAATAAGAAGTATGTATTTTTTTTCTCAATAGTACAGGACATAGGGGGAAGTATAGTTGAGCTTCTAAATGAAATCGAATTAAAAGTGATTTATATATATATATATAGGATATGTTTCAAAGGAATTATTTTCACAATTATCTAAAGGGATACAGCAGAAAGATTTTTATATATATTTGTTCAAGTCCGCTTTTTCTTTATTTTAGTTTTATGTTTTATTTTAACTTCAGCGCTAGCTGATTTTGTTTTGTTGCTTTATTTCTGGCAGCTGACTAATTTCAACTTGGGAACAAGGAGTTGTTGTTTGTTTGTTTTTCTTTGTTTCTTGCAAATATTCTCCATTTGATAATATTTGACAATCAAATTATTTTAATCTTTGGTTAACTTTGTTTAAAACAAAATAGATATTTATATAGGCCCTATCATGTTCTAATTATTGTCATGTATAGAATACAAGTCTTTGAAAACGGACTGTATTTCACTTTTATTTTCAAAGCTAATTTAAAAGTTGTTTTTTTCCGTCTTTTTTCTTTTATCTTTTTAATATTTAGTATTATTATCATTAAAATTTTTAGTATAAGTCGGATTTGAATAATTTAGTATTTTAATATTTATTAATGTAAAAAGTAAATTCAAGTGTATTTTTCTTAATTGAATTGATGATAATATATATTTTTTACAAAATTCTTTTAAAACATTTTTCTATATTTTAAGAAGAAAATAGTTTTCTTACCTTTCTTATTTATTTATATTTTTGAGCCGTGATATATATATATATATATTTTTATATTTATTTATTTGTTTTCTTTTTCATTATTATTATTTTTATTTATTTATTTATTTATTTATTTATTTTTTGAAGCGAGTAAAATAGTTCAACATTAATACACAGAAATAATTATCATATTTATCTACTTTAACAGTTATTAGAAGAATTCAAGAGAAATGCGTATGCAATTGATGCTATATTTATATATAAATATATTTATATATTTATATATATATATATATAATATGTATATATTTTACATTTTTTTTTTCTTTTTTTTTTCGAGAGCTGCAGATATTATTGTGAACGGGACAGAAGGCCAAAACAATTAAATAATTTCTCCTCTTATTATGTTATGTACAAATTTCATGGAAATAATCTTTTGTTAGTTGACTTTTTGCTCAATTAAAGGGCCAGCCTATAAGCATTGTTGAATACTTCATGTAACGTTTAATGCTGCAAAATATCTTACACAATATAAATATAAAAAGTAAGAGTAAACTAAAAAAATGATTATAATTTGTATAATACTAAACAGGTTGCTTCAATTTAGAAACAAAAAAAATTCCATTTGTACGTGCTACACAGTAAACAAAATAATAAATGCAATACAATTTATAGTTTTTCATTGTTAAATATCACCCGTTAATTATGAAATATTTAATTTTATATATATATTTATTTATGTATATTCTTATTTGTATTCATATTGATAGTGGTTCAATATTATATGCATATTTGTATTCTATACACACACATTTATATATATATATATATATATATATATATATATATATATATATATATATATATATATATATATATATATATATATATATATATATATATTTATAAATAATATGAAGTCATAAAGATATTACTCGACATTTTTGTGTCACAGCATTGACTTTTGGTAGGATTTAAGATTCCAATTCATTTTATGGAGGAGGGGGGGGGGATCTAAAAAGATAATATTTGTAATAGTTAGGGTTTCTTGAATGATTGTATAAGCTTGGGTGTCCAAAGTGCATACAACACAAAACATTTAAGGTTCAGGAAAAAGAAATTTGAATCACCACATAACACGGAATATTTTTTTATTTAAGTTTTTTTTTTTTTTTTTTTTTTTTTTTTTTTTTTTTTTTTCAGACACCATAAATATTGGGTGTTTACACCGAGCTGGGACGTGCTTGTGAGATTCCACATAGATTAGTTTTTTTTAACACATACATTATTAATATTATTATTTTTAATTAAGTTGTTGATTTCATTTTTTTTTTTTTTTTTAGTTTGACTAGGAGATAAAGTCTATCGATACACTCTTAATTAGTTACATATAATATTAATTAGCAATTTGTTTGATTTTTTTTTTTTAAATTATGCTTTTGAAATTTGCTTACCTTGGCATTGATATTGCATCGTTTCATATACAATAGTGTGTGTATGTATATATACACACACTATTGTATTATAGATAATATGTATACATATATACATATGTATATATATAGATATCGTATCATCTCTAATACAATGTCGCCATCGTTGGTACATCCATCTCAAAATATTGTCTTTTTTTTTATTTTTATTATATTTTATTTTTTTATTTTTTTTTACAGTACTAAGAGGTCCTTGAACTTCTTAGTGAATATAGTCATCCACATGCACAGCTGGCTGCACCAACCTTACATAGGGAAAGTTTGTCTGTAACGAAACAAATGAGTAAAAAAAAAAATAGTAATAATAATAATAAAAAAAAGGTACACACACATCACAATCAAATCCCGTTCTGTAGCAAGTTTCAGCACATAGAACACATTGAAAAAAAATAGCAGAGTAGGAGTAAATACAGTGAAATGAAGAAAGTATAATGTAAGAAAGAAAGGTACATAATTGTTAAATGCATCAATAAAGAAATGAAATTAATGTGTATGTATTTACTAAAAAACAACTTTCATGTTTCAAAAATTAAATGAAAACAACATTGTCTATTTCATTTTTTTTTTTTCCAATGCTAATTTTTAGATATATAATATAAAATGTATTCAAGTAAATGAAGTTGAATGGAATGTTATTAAAAAATAATTCTCTGATGACGAGATTTGATCGATGCTTATCGTTCGTTCAAATCAAACAAAATTCAATAAAATTTGGATTGGACTGTCAGTGAGCTAACTATTCTATACCACATCCATGTCCATCACAAATTATAAAATTACTCAAATTTCTCATTACAACAATATTTTATTTATATTGTACCACACTATATAGAAATGGGTTTTAAAAAATAAAAACAATAACAAAATATTAAAGAACAATTATTTTCCATCATGGATAAATTCATTAAATAAAAGTAAACTAAACAATTGAAAGTATTTTAAATTAAACATAAAGATGATTTACTATGTCGTAATAAGAAATAGCAATTAATATAATATGTGTCCACCATGCTTTTAGAGATAATTTATATGATATATCGGATTCTTATTCACAGTTAAATCATTTTAAATGTATTTAATGTATTATTATGTTTTGTTTTTTTCTTTTTTCTTTTCCATTATTTTAAAATATTTGTCATTTTTCTAATATGTATATATTCATCATATGTGAATGATATGTAAAAATTAAACATCCCAAAAATACCTTGGACTTGTATATCACGTTAAACAATTATATAATTTTTTTCATTGATATTTATCTTGATTTATGACAATTTTTTTTTTAAGTATTAATCTAAATTTAGAAGCAGATTCCAGAAAATATTTTTTAAATTAGTTTATTTTATTGTAAATTACCAATATATTCTTTTTCAATGATAATACTGTAAATATGTTCCGTGTATATATACACATATTTAAGTTGTTAAAATTTCTTTACAAATAGATTTTGTCTCAACATTCTCGACAGACCGTGTATCGATAAACAAAAGTGATGCACGTCTTGACTTCACCAATAGTAACATACATTGACATACCAACGATATTATAATTAAGATACCTTAGTTGACCGTAAGTACAAAACCATTCCTATACAAGAAAAAGAAAACAAAAAGTTGAAAAAATATTCTTAAAAATAAAATTTCATATTTAAAACTAGTAATTGGATTTGTAAAAGCCAGCTAATACAGATAATGTTTTGTTAGTATAAGACATTATAATAAGTTGTTTGATAAATACAATCTTAAGATATGGAATATTGACTCTATAGTATAGATATGGGTAAAGATATTTGGTACAAATATGTCTTATAAACTTAAAAACCTGTTGTAAAAGTAATATACTTGGATTGATACAATGGGATGTGAAATAATTATCTAGGAAATGTAACTAAACTTACCACTAACTGTACCACTCAAATGTTTTTAACTTACGGTCTCTTATCAACAATATTAATTTATATCTATATTTTTTTTCACTTTTATTCTAATCACACAAAAAATTTCGTGGTATAATTACTCGAAGCAGAAAAAAAAATTAATGTTAATAAGAAAAAAGAAAAAAAAATCATGCCTACACATGATGTACAGAAATTCTCCCATCGCATTTTTTTTCCTTATATCCTTTCCTTTTATTTTTTTTTTATCATCTCATTACTGATCATAGTTAGAAGAAAAGGGGTGTATATATATATATTTTTTCCCATTTTGCATATTAAGTCAAAATAGACACAAAAAAGTAGGTTAGTATAATGTGTTTGTTTTTTTCCTTTTATCTTAAATTTTTTGGTATAAAACAACGAATTAGAGAATTACGTTACAGTTAATTGAACAAGTTGATTTGTTTGTTGTTAAATAGGTTTACGTTTGAGTGAAGAAGAAAGAGAGAGATAGTGAGAAAGAGAGAGAGAGAGAGAGAGTGAGTGAGTGAGAGATGTACAGTAGGTAAAGTTGGAGTGAAGAGAGAGAGAGAGAGAGAGAGATAGAGAGATAGGCGGGCAGGCGGGCGGGCAGGCAGGCTGGGAGTCAGTGAGAAGAGGAGGTTACGACATCGGGGGCTGCAGCTGACGATGTAGTGACGAGGCGGGACTTGACGCCGGCGGAGAGAGAAAAAGACGAGGCAACTGAAACATCTGCCTTGCTAATTGGCTTCGACTCTGCTGATTGTGACCGCATCCTTCTCTCAAAATTACTCCTTTTCCGCCGATGCCAAATTCCCAGATGACTCGACTCTAACGGCGACGCATGCCACGCTCCAAATTCATCGTTCTCTGTAAAACAAACAATACCAAAAGAAAAGTTATTAATTTTTTTTTTATTATTAGCAATACAATTAACATCTTTATTTTGATATTTGTTACGTCTAAGGAAAGGAACTAATCTTTAGAAATTTCACTCAAAATAAATTATCTACATTTGGCGCGTTTAACAGGAGAGGTAAACAGTTGACACTGAAAATTGAAAAGTGTTGATTGTTAATTTTGAGTAAAATTATAAACTGTAATTGGTTCACTTTAAAAGAAAATATCAATTTGTAAAAAATAATAATAATAATAATAAAAAAAATAAAAAAAATTGATAAATATAAATATATACTTATTCGTTTAGAACACTTTATTCTAGAGTTAAAGAATTGTTAAGTAAAAATAAATATATTATTTCTGTAAGAAGCTTAATGCATTAAAAAGTACGCCTCTTTTGTGTACATTTCTAAATAAGCTTTCATAAATTAAGTATGTAGCCTGAAAATCCATTAACTTTAGTACGTGAAACGACAAGTTTTTTTTTTTTTTTTTTTAAATATAAATAATATATAGCAAAATTATTTTTCTTGTTCATGTTTGCAAAGCTGGATGTTTATAACACGCACAGTTGAATGCACGGCTTCAAATAATGTAATTTTACAAAGGCTTTTATTTTTTATTTTTTGTTATGCGTTAACAATATGAATGGATGGGGGCAAGCAGAAAGAGCTTTGATCGTAAGGGTAAAACATTTCACTGTGCTGGACTATAGTGTACATTTTAAATGTATTTTACTTTTAAAATGGAGTTATAAAGCATGTTTTGCAAATCACATAGGAAGGATTTTAATACATATTCTCCTATATTTTCTGTTTCTTTCATTTGATACAAATCATTATTACTTGATCTGTTTTCTGGTTTGATACATTTGCTTACATATTTTGTTGACTTTCATAATAAATAAGTATTAAAATTAGATTATAAGCTGAATAAGAGTAAAAATTACAACTGGCATAAAACATGATAGTGTTTGAATTTTAATCAATTGCCTGCTTGGTGTTTCTACCATCTTGTGTTTATCATGAGCAATTACTGAGCCTGCCACAAATTGAAGTGACAAAACTTTATAATCTCAAAACCACCTCGCAATTGGAAGTCTTTACGGCAAAGTAGAAAACTTTTTCGTGATTCTGGTTTCGTGAAGCGTGAAGTTGACTGAGAGAAAGAGAGCACCCCACAACGTCTAAGATACATTATAATACCTATTAAAACTTTATTTTCCCTTAATCCAGGATGATTTTATGGCTCACGTTTTGATTCAAGCTATAAAAAAAGATGTGATTACGAGGTATAATTTTCGATTTACAGTTTCAAACTTTATTCTTCCAAAAATGCTGATTATCACTATATTTATATTTATTTTCATTACATATTATAGTATTATTCTATTAAAAACAGCCACTTGTTAAAAATTAAATATATTATGAGATAAACACACACACACACACTCACACTTACTCTCTCACATATTTAGAATATTTAGTAACTATATGTTGAATGTTGAGCGTCATAATAAAAGTCAAATAACTGAAATGCTTTATTCCTTCCATTATGCTATTTAGTTCAGTCTAAATTCTGATGCAAACTTAAGACTTTTTGGAAAGGGTTTAAGTATTTTAAATGGTTCGATATTATATCCCCCAATCGATTATTTTAGTTGATGTTACCTCTCGGTATTAATAGTTGGTCATTAGGTCACTTTGTAAACTGAATTCTAATGTTTTTGAAGTGGTTATCAAATGCCTAGGAAAGCAGATACAAATAATATAAAAATAAAATGTTAAAAAATAAAATAAACGAAGAGATGCAATTACTAAAATAAGATATTTGCTGTTACGGGCAAATGGAACTTTTAAAATCATGAAATCCCGTATGTTATTTCTATTGCATAGGTAAACTGAATTGAGCTGATATTTATTTTTATGATTGCTTCACCGCAGATGATATAAACCCTTATATTGTCCTCGCAATAAAAGCGTTTGACTCACACTTGTAGTCGAGTGGCACAAGTGACACAACACAATAATATCAAATATATTGACAGCCTACACAGGTGCAAGTAAGCAATGCACGCAGCTAAAATTCTATCGATTTTAGGATGTTCTGAAGAAATATATTTATTGATATTAGTTACACTAATGAATTCCCTAGCGAGCGATTGAAAATTGAGCGTGGAATTGAAACTTTAACGCAGGCGATGCTTAATATTGCAGCACACGCCTTTTTTTTTCTTTATAGAGCCAACTGATTTAAACAAAAATTTTATTGTATAAAATCATATTAAAGTAACTAAAAGAAATTTCAAAAATTTAGCATTCCTGGACTTGTACTGCCTATATTATCATGTTTTAAGTTACTGTGTGAACTAAATGTCTGGTCAAGCTTTTGTAAAATAAGGCTGTCATGCCTTCACAACGCCTTTATAAAGTTTTTTATTATAATTACTATGCTTTCACATTGCGAGACCCAATTTTGAGCTTTTTATGTGATTATTTTTTTATTAGATTACTGTAACATCCCACAATACGTCCAGTCAATTGTTAAAACAATAAGCTAAACATATCACTTAAATAATATACTTACAAATATTTGCAGCTCAATAAACTCAAGAGTTCCTTTCAGATCTAATTAATCCAAAATATTTTTATTAAAAATTTTATAGTGTTTTTATCAAAATCATGCTTGACATTATAATACTCTTTGGATAAAAATAAAATAAAAAAGTCAATATTTTTAAATAATGAATTATTATTTATATATTGGTAAAAAAAAAATAATAATCATAAAAATCATACATATATATTTTTGCAGTTTGATAATAAGGACTTGTCTCCAGAACTTTTCAATGATGATTAGATTGATTAGGTATAACTTTGATTTTATTTCTAGTAATATAATTATGAAAGTCACTATTAGTTGGATATATATCACGATGTTTTCTTTTATACATGAAACAATTATTTATAAGAATGCTAGCCTATGTTTGTATGTCTAGAGTTTTAAATGGATTTTACCTATGCATCCATAAGAATCTATATTTTATTATACTTCATCAAGGCTGCAAATTTTTAGGTTAAGTATTATGTACATGTATATGTACATGTATATATGTACTAAGTATATGTACACTTTTGCGTGTTTAACACTGCTAAAAAATTTTAAAAAAGAAATACTGGCCTAAAAAAATAATAATAATAATAAAATAAAAACTCATTAGTAAAATATGAGATGGGGCTATTATCCATACACACACGGAAAAAGAGTAACTAGAAATACTATTTAGACATATGTTAAATATGGACAACGTTTTGTTAAGATCCTAACTCTTTACTGCTGAAGAAATTACGTTTACTAACAATAAGTTATATTGTTCAAACTTTTTTCAATTCAGTAATTGGTTTTGAAGAGTTATTTCTATGTGACTAAACAATTTGTCCAATTTATGTTTTCCGTGCATGCTATGTTCACAAACTGTAGATAAAACTTGTCAAGTAGGTAGGCAACTCACGCTACAATTTCTATTGTAGAACTGGAAATTGTGACGTCATGAATTCCTAAAGTTGCCTACTTTACACAGGTTGTGAGAGTACAGAAGGCTTGACGGACATAAATATGTGTATGAAAGCTCCTCTTATTTCATCCATTTGAAGTTTCTGGTTTAATTTTATGAGGACAGTATCCTCTGTAAGGAACATTTTATTTCACCAATAACATTGGAGATTGACGTGTTGCCTGTTCCGGAAGTGATGTTGGAATGCTCGGCAGCAACAATAAATTGGTGGAATGAAAATGATATTATCTTGACAACGAACGAGACAATTAATAAAACGAATTCGATGTAAACATCCATGAAATTGCATTTTTTTTCTTCTTATTCTTCTTATAAACAAGAGTGTTAGGAAAAGATAAAAAGCATTCTCTTTCAATTTTGTCTTATAAGAAATGGTTGTTCAAAACAGTTTGATAGATGAGTAAATCTTTGGTTAACGCTTTATTTCTTTCTGTCAGTCAAATACAATACTGAAATTTTACTCTTGATAGTATACAAGTATAGACACATTTGTGCTATTATACAACCCGAAACTTTATTGCAGATTTTATTGGCAATGATTAGTCCCTCCTCTTCAGTCAAGTCATCATAATACTATCAAGAGCTCTCTCAGATTTGTTTTATTTTATTTTTTCTAAATAAGAGTAAAGGAGTAATTTATTTTATTTAATATTATACATAATAATTAATAATAATTACAAGGAACTTAATTAATAAGGAATATTTGATAGCAAAATCATATATATAGATGATATAGGTTCATCACTATTTTCGAATGACATTTTTAGGACAGCCCACTGCTTCAGTTGTTTAGGGTAATAACACCTAGCTGACTGTCTTTTTCTTTCTTTCTTTCTTTCTTTTCTTTTCTTTTCTTTTCTTTTCTTTTTTTTTTTTTTTTGTATATATATTTTTTTAAGGATGAACATTTTATTTAAATTAACCCCAATAACATAATAATAGTGTTGTTTGTAAACCCTGTTTTCATGCATTAAAAAATGCGCATTCCATTTGAATAAGTAAAGTTGATAATTGGTAATCATATCTATATTGATTTTTCTCTGTATTTTATTTACTATTTTTTATATTTCACCTCTTTTTAGACACCGAACTATACCATGCAATGTTCGAAATAAAAATCATAGTATATTCCTTTTTTTTTTTTATCTATACATGCAAATAATAAATTACGTAATTTCTATGTATGCTGCATTTATGTCATTGTAGCATAAATATTGCTAAATTAGAATAGCATAAATAATTATGCTGTACAACATAATATTTATGCTATGTAACATAGTTATTATGTATAGCATAGATTATATTTTATTTAACAAAGTGTCATGAAAATAAGCTAGCATAATCATCACGTAATTATTTTTGACCTTGTACATTTATATTTCGTGTTTGTGGACGTTCCGAATACAGAAATATTTTGACTTTTATAATATTTTGACTATAAATTTAGCGCGTGATTTTCTCATAAGAATAATACAACCTCAGCGGAAGTTATTGACTGTTAAAATAAATTATCGGAATGGTTAGGCACTAAAACACAGTTGTCAGTGAGTGGGACAACGGCTTTCAACAATATTGTTACATTTACAAAGATAAAAATGTTGTGTTGAAAGAAGTCGACGTTGATCAAATGCCAAAAGTTTACATTTTCCCATTTATAAATGAATTGTATTAATTGTATTAGTTATCGGTATGCACACCATTATCTCCACGTGTATATTTTTAAATACTTTCAACTAATTAATACTTTGTGAATTTTGAATGCCTAGAGTATCTAAAATAGCCAAAATTTGACACTTGAAAATGTTAACCTTAGCAGATGCATTGTAGGAGAAATATAATGAAAAAAGCAATTTTGAATTTCAATTTTGATTTTTTTTATTGAGGATTTAAAAAGCTTATCCTCTACCACCGAATGAATAACTACCAGCTAGATGCATTGGTTATAATGTGTAGTAGTGAAATGTGCAAAGAGGAGATCTAAAGCAGATAACATGTGTAACTTTTGTACTCATCATACTTACATTGACACTCCTCTACAATTTTGAATATTTAGTGACAACGCACTCATGCTTTCAATGTATTTGGTATGTGTACTCTCTAAGTATTTATTTCGTTAGTATATGCTTGAATTCCGCAATAATAACTCTATGCCATAATTCTCAATCAACGCTAAAATAATGTAAATAAATGAAAGTAAAAAAATTGTGTAGCAGATATGAAATTAATAACGCATTTGTTTAAAGTATGTATATAAATATTAAAACTTTGGTTCATATGTGTTGGATTACTTGGCGTGGGAGTCAAATGATCGATTATCAACCTACGTTGGCATAAGCAATGAAAGCAGTTGAAAAATAATATCACAATTTATGATATAGTTTGTCTGTTTTGTGTATTCTATAAGCAGAGCAAGCTTTCATTATTTTCACATGAGTAAATTTTTAAACTTTCAAAATATTCTCAAATCTTTCAGCAGGTACAAAAATAAAAAATGATGTGAGTTTTCTATTATGTTAAAAAAAGAAGAAATAAAATCTAAAGACGATTTGTTTCCGAAAAGAAGAAAAAGAAAAAAAGAAAAAGGAAAAAAAAAAAAAAAGAAAGAAAGAAAGAAAGATAACAAGAACAAAGGAAAAGAGAAAAAAAGAAAAGTTAAAAACTATCATTATAGAGTTTGAAGTCCCTAAACTGTACACAATTAAAATACTACAAGTAACTGTAATACAGAGAAAACAAAGCTTTATTTTTATTATTTCGTACAAACGATAATGAGAAGAAAAACAAAAGTTAATGATTGTATTGATTTCTTTAATTATTGGCATGAGGCACAAAAACAAAATAAATAAATATCACAGTTTTTATAAGCTTTAGTAGGACAAGTATCGAACAACGTGGGCGTATCAATATGTAGAAGGCAAAAGATATCTATTTTTATTTTTGTGCCATTTGCGCATAAAATGCTTGGCTGCATACATACAAAGTACTCTATCTCTTTTACTCGTCGTTAAGTCATTCCAGATGACAAACTCAATTCAATTTGCCAGCAAATCACAACGTTAAAATGCATTCAAGCATGTACAAAAATGTGCAAAATGTTGAAAGCATCAATACAGGGTTCTTAGAGCCTGCCTCATTGAGCATACTTAGATTCACAAACGGGGGAAAAAAATCAAAGACTACAATAATTGATTGGGTGCTGCTGTGGATGCAAATCACTTTGGATAATCAATCAATAAGTGACATATTTTAGTCATTATTTGTTTATAATGTTTCCACAGATAAGCTGTAAATAAGTTTTCCATGATTTAAAGCTAAACCCTATAGGAAAATATTCAACTTTAAGTAAGTGACATTAGTTTTAAATTTTTTTTAAACAAACTCATTAACCCTAAAATTTTGCAGTGCATATTGTTTATTATATATATATATATATATATATATAAATTTGCTCATTCTTCTTTTATAAAAACCGAAACTTATTCGAAACTAAGTCATAATCTCAAATAACAAGTTTTTTTTATCAAGTCCTCCATCAATCTTAGTATAAAAGCGACAGACGTTATTTCACAAGGCACCTGTTGGTTTCGTGGTGATTTCTTAAGAGTAATTTTCTCCAACTTCTACATCTCTCTCTCTCTCACACACACACACACACACACACACACACACACACACACGCACACACACACATTTTAGTTGCCAACTTTTAAACTCATTCTTTTATATAATTTAACTCTCCTTTTATTGTATATACTTATTGTATTTTATACCAAAGTTAGAAAGACTACATTCTTCAAATCATACTCACTTGAAGCTTAAAGCTATAGTGAGCAGCTTAACTCTCTGTCCAACTACAGGGGACAAGACGTCAGATTGCAAGATTGATATCAGTCAAGTGTGCAAACTGATCTCTCTCTCTCTCTCTCTCTCTCTCTCTCCGCAAAAAGAAAAAATGTATAGCATTATAAATTTTACAGACTTAAAGGAGCTAGAACGTAGTAACTTTTGATACCATGAATAACGTCATATGATTCTGGTATATTCTCCCCTCCCCTCTTTTTTTTGTCTTCATGCATTATGAAAGAAGTTTGTTAGTGGAGAGAGAGAGAGAGAGAGAGAGAGAGAGAGAGAGAGAGAATACAATTGATATTTTGTTAAATTGTGTTGTTCCATATTGCATTTCTATGTTGTCTTTTTATTTAATTTTATTTCTTTTGTCCCGTGTTCTTCCTGTAGCTCGTATAAAAAACACCTAGACGAGAGAAACCACATAAAAAACGTGCGTATTTTCTTGTCTTAAAATAAGTAAAAAATAATATGATTTGATTATAAAACTGTATGTTTATGTTCACACCCAAACTTGAATGGAAGAAAAAGTATTAAAAAAAATTCACGCTTTACTTTAAACTTTAAACAACGAATGTCAAAGAATTGAACTGATTTATTTCTAGACATTGAAAGGGTACAAAACCGAAGCAAACTTTTTCTGCGGCATTTTGGTTTACGATTTCTGAGAAGAACAATTATTTATTTATATTAGTGTAATTAATACGTTCACACCGTTCTACCCACTTCTATTTCTGTGCTTTCTTTCAAAAGTTAATGTTTTTGCAATCAAATGAACAGCATTATTATTTTATTATTATTTTATAAATACATACATATATTATATATATATATTATATATATATACACACACACACACATTTGTCACCCAATAAAGAACTTTATTTTTAAGTTGTAAACGAAGAAAAAATGTCTTGTCAATATCACTATATCAAAGAAAAGCATAACAGAAAGGAACTTTTAAAAATAAAAATATCTATAAAAGACTTCATTCACTATATTGAAAAAGTTTTCTTTGCTCTCTCTCTCTCTCTTTCTTTCTCTCTGTACAACTATTATTTTTTTTCCTTTTCAAATTCTGAAGTTCTTAGAATGTTTTTATTGAAAATTTAAATTTTTTTGTTATTAATTTATTATTAATAAAGTTTCATGAAACACACAGATAAAAAACTTAAGCTACAGTATATCAAAAATATGTTTATTTGCGTCAGAAAGAAAAGTCAGTAGTTATTTTATTTCAATATACTTTACTTGTTTGTTCGTTTTTTTTTTTTTTTTTTTTTTTTATTATTATTATTTTTTTCAATGGAAGAAAAAAAAGTACATCATAATTTAAAATTGCGTGAGCGTTAAAACCCACACAAAGTTGTGTTATTGTAAATTTCTTTTTAGTTGAATTGATAAGCAATGTTTTGATACTCTGTCATATTTATATTTTAGATATAAAGTATAAGAAAAGTTTCAGAAAGTATAAATCTTAAGAATTGTATGTCAATATAGCTGAATTGGTTTATATTATTACATAAATAATAAAAAAACTCCCATTGTCATCAAGCTCACATTCAAAATTACTTTATTTCTTTCTTTCATTCCGCTATCACAATACAAACAATGAGGAAGATTAAAAAAAAAAAGGTGCTAATTTTACATCATATTTTAAAAGATGATATAAGTTGGAATCGATTGATATGTGAATTTCTAATTTTTGAGTTGTTTCAGTACTTTTTATTAATTTTTTAAAATTGAAAAATGACATCACGGGTGGCAACTTATGCATGTGGGCATAAGAAAAAGTTTTTGCCTGTGACGTCATTTTGCAACTTTGAAAATTTATTTAAAAATACTCAAAAATAAGAAATTCGCATATCTATTGACTCGGACAATGTGCTCTTTTAAAAAATAATTATTATATAATTATATAATATTATAATATATATTAATATATAACATATAATTATATATTAATATAGAATCATATATTTATATATATATATATATATATATATATGAAATTTATATAAAAAAATTCTCCCCTATTTTTTTTCCTCTTCCTCATTAAGTTTTCTTTTTTTTTTTTTTTTTTTTTTTTTTTTTTTTAATTTTATTACTTTTTATAATATAAGGTTGAGATGAACGAAGGTTTAATAAATCATGTCCTAAAAAGGAATAAAATACGCAATAAAGTTTATTACACAAGGCAAATATAGCTCCGAGTTATCAATCCATCACAAGAATTGTTATTGGTTAAACAAAGAAAATAATTAACAACCTCAAAGCAAATCAACCGGTGTAGAAACCCCTTTGTTACTGTAAATGTATGCAACCTGCACATCATATCTGACCAACTATTTGCCTAACGTTTTGGATGAAAAATTAACTAATGGAATTTTGTTTTTCGATGATTTATTACTTCTTTTTTTAATTGATATTTCTTCATGCTGCTTATTGTGTTCACTTCAGTTGAACCCTAGACTGAAATGATGAAGCATTTGCCCACTTGACATTTCTGGTGTACTAGAGAGAGAAAGAGAGAGAGAGAGAGAGAGAGAGAGAGAGAGAGAGAGAGAGAGAGAGAGAGAGAGAGAGAGAGAGAGAGAGAGAGAGAATAACCTTTGTTATATAAAACTTTTTATTGGAAAAGTAATCGGATAAGGAGTTTTAAACTCAATACCTGACTCAGCATCAATGCCATTCTGATTTGAAAGACGTTGTATTGACAGAGGAAAATTCATAGGCCATATCACAGATATAAAATATTTAGTTTTAAAACTGAAGACTATACTTGCTAACATTAATCAAGAATAAGAGTAGTTATTTGTAATAAGTGTAGCTAGGTTTAGTTGTTTGTATGATGAATAGTCCTTGAGAGAGAAGGCTTCAATTAACAACACTCTTCTACTCCTACCAATGACGTAAATAGTAAAATTGTTACTCATTTAATTTATATAATGAGTTTTCAATTTTGAAGCCCTATAATATATTATATTTTTTTAACTTTCATATAATTAACTTTTATAAAATTTACATAAACTTTATTCATAACACACAATAGTTAAATATTAATTAAACTTTCATTACGTTTGAATGTAATTTCAATTTGAGTTAAATTAAATTTTAATTACTATTTTTAATTAAAAGTTAAAACGTCAAACTTATCTTAAAATAAGTTTTAAATAATAATATATCAGTTGTATTCCGTCAAATAATTATTTTATATTAAGACAAGGGTAACTAATTGATTAGAGAAAAAGCGTTGGATATTGGAATTTATATAAACTTTACTACAATTATATGCAATATCCATGTATAGTCGCACACAAATAAAAGTTTACAATTCCAATTGTTCCATAGTTGTGCGGCTCAAATGTTATGTGAATAAACTAGAGTTGTCCGTTATATTGACGATCTTTCAAAAATGTGACATATAGTTAAGTAGAGGTCACCTCTCATGATCAGGTGCGCTAAGATACATACGTCAATTTGTTCCAATGTAAAACTTGGCCCAGTTGTGATTCGTGGGAGTGCTAGTGGACTACTTTGTGTTCTTCTCTTGATATAACGTGCTTTCTTATGGGGAATGATAATACTACTTCATTAATTATTATTATTTTTTGCAACACTGAAATTTTTAACTTTGTTAACTCAGACTTAAAGCTATTGTTTTCCAGAATTGCAATAAAATTGTTAACAAATTTAAGTTTTTATTCCATTTACTTTAAATTCAAGAAAACAATAGCATTGAAGCGTAGTAAGATACAGAAAAAATTTCAGTACTGAGAATCGAGAAAATATTTTAACTCAAGTTATAGCTGCTTTATTCTCCCATTAGAAAGCATATAGACAGGAACACAAAATTGTCTGCTAGCTTTTTGGTAGTAAGGTTGGGCTTCAGTTTGTTTATTTTTTTTTTCTCTGCACCCCATTTTGCAAGTCTACTATTGCTTTGTTTGATAGCAAAAAAAAAAAAAAAAAAAAAAAAAAAAAAAAAAAAAAAAAAAGTTTCTTTGAATCAATTTATTTGCAATAGATGTTGATTTTGACAGTTAAAGTATTTTGATGCTTTCTGTATGTATATTAAATGACTTGGCTATACTGAAGCATGATACATCTGCTATCATCTGTCAATAAAAATATTTTGAATTTCAAAGAAAGTATGGCTTATTTTTTAGAATGGTATCCAATGTTAAAGTATAGAAATAAATTGGCACAGTGAAGTCCTTTATAACAAATCAAACAAAACTCTAAATATTTTGTACTATTCACATTTCTCTCTCGCCCTTTCTATTTCTTCATGTCACTTTATTTTTATTTTTAAACACACACACACACACACACAAACATTATATATATATATATATATAGTATACATATATACACACATGTCTCACACACACACAAATATTTTATTACCATTTATTTATTTATTTCCACCATTACAAAAAACATAAACAAAAAGTGAGAGTAACAGCAATGATAGTAATGTAAAAATACATGTTACACAAATGGTAACAAAAAAATTGGTATAGGTGGAAGGATACAAGTAAGACATTCATACTCCTACACAGTATAAGACACTGTGCAGCACTTTGTATACGTAGAAATAGCACAAGGCACAGTCATGTAGCGTACTAAATATTTAAAATTAAGGTCTTCAAATTCAGAAGGTTAACAATGTTTTAGATAATCAAGTAAGCTATTGTAGTTATTAATGGACCTAAAAGTAAAACTATTTAGCCTTGCTATAGTGCGAGATTTACGGGAAATGAGCCTGTTTAATAATTAACGGCTTTTATTGGGCGAAATCAGGTATACAAGCTCTCAATTTCACCCAACTGTTTAACTATACATGTTTAAACAGGTACTGTTAACACCAGGTGACCGCGACTTTCTTTCCCAATCAGCACACCTTCGAGCAAATTGTAAAGAATTTTACCTGCTTCAATTTGGTCGAAATTGCAATTTATGCATTAGCACCAAAATTTTCATTTGATATTTTTATGAGAGAATTATGCGCGTGCGGAGTTTAAATGGTTGAA